>JAVYIG010009022.1:0-82869 GCA_035222895.1 Strongylocentrotus droebachiensis
GTCCATATGCCTATACATATGTGTGCCAAATTTCAATTTATTTGATTCAGCCATTTTTAAGTTATCTTGCTAACAAAAAAGTGGTTCAAATTAAGAAAAATAAATAATAAAGAATAACTAGACATATAATACTTGTTTGGAACAAGTATAGGTGGGCTGGTCAACTAACATTTGAGACAAAATAGAGCAAAAAAAAAGCGACATACTGCTTACAAATTCTTAAAAGACAATATCATGTAGATTCATAACGTGAACTAAATTCACCTTCTATAGACAAAACACGCAAATTATGAAGTTTTTGACATGAGGCCTTTAATCCAAATTTTCACTATGATGACGTCATCAAAATGAAAAATGGTTATTACTGCGCTTGTAGAGAATTGTCTTAGCTACAACATATCGAAATTTTGAAGAGAATTGATCAATATTTACAGAGATACAATCAATTTTACATAAATATGCTGACGTCATAATATGCAAATTCGTATTTTGAGTTCCAAGGCCATTGTGATGATGTCACGATACACTTAATGGCCAAATGAGACATGGAATCACATTTCCGACTCATACTCTATCTTAATATGAAAAAAAATTGAGGATCCCGGTGCATTCCAAAGAGGTATAACGGATTTTGTATAGGCATGTTTTTGCCCATATATGCTATGTATTAAAAGACCTCGCGCGCACTGACATTTATCTTGAATTTACGCTCATCTTGTTAATAATGGTCATAAAGAGATAAACATGGAATCAAATTCCTTGAAAAAATATGAGAAATATCATGGAAGAAAAAAAAATGGCGATTCAATGTTGTGTAATGGTGTTACGCGCGAAAACGCGCGCGCATGCTCGTACGCGCGATTTTTTATAAAATGCTTAAAATTACCTGAAACGTATGCAAAATAAATTTTAGACGATTTTGAACATTTATTTTTTTTGCGCGCGCACTGACGCGCGGACGTACGCGCACGCGCGCGTTTTTTGACCTGAAATTGACTGGACTGATATTGACCTTGATCGTAATAAATATGAATGAGAAATACCTTTTGGTTATGAAGATATGATCATGAGTTTATTTTCAGAAAATTTCACAAAATGGCGCCTAGATGACGTCATCAATCAAGGTCAAGGTTGAAAACCTTACTGTGTTTTGTCCATATGCCTATACATATGTGTGCCAAATTTCAAGTGATTTGAGTTAGACAATTTCAAGTTATCTTGCTAACAAAAAAGTGGCGAGAATTAAGAAAAATAAACTAGACATATAATACTTGTTTGGAACAAGTATAGGTGGGCTGGTCAACTAACATTTGAGACAAAATAGAGCAAAAATAAGCGACATACTGCTTACAAATTCTTAAAAGACAATATCATGTAGATTCATAACGTGAACTAAATTCACCTTCTATAGGCATAACACGCAAATTATGAAATTTTTGACATGAGGCCTTTAATCAAAATTTTCACTATGATGACGTCATCGAAATGAAAAATGGTTGTTACTGCGCTTGTAGAGAATTGTCTTAGCTACAACATATCGAAATTTTGAAGAGAATTGATCAATATTTACAGAGATACAATCAATTTTACATAAATATGCTGACGTCATAATATGCAAATTCGTATTTTGAGTTCCAAGGCCATTGTGATGATGTCACGATACACTTAATGGCCAAATGAGACATGGAATCATATTTCCGACTCATACTCTATCTTAATATGAAAAAAAATTGAGGATCCCGGTGCATTCCAAAGAGCTATAACGGATTTTGTATAGGCATGTTTTTGCCCATATATGCTATGTATTAAAAGACCTCGCGCGCACTGACATTTATCTTGAATTTACGCTCAACTTGTTAATAATGGTCATAAAGAGATAAACATGGAATCAAATTTCTTGAAAAAATATGAGAAATATCATGAAAGAAAAAAAAATGGCGATTCTATGTTTTTTAATGGTTTTACGCGCGAAAACGCGCGCGCACGCTCGTACGCGCGATTTTTTTATAAAATGCTTAAAATGACCTGAAACGTATGCAAAATAAATTTGAGACGATTTTGAGCATTTAATTTTTATGCGCACGCATTGACGCGCGGACGTACGCGCACGCGCGCGTTTTTTGACCTGAAATTGACCGGACGGATATTGACCTTGATCATGATAAATATGAATGAGAAATTACTTTTGGTTATGAAGTTATGATCATGAGTTGATTTTCAGAAAATTTCACAAAATGGCGCCTAGATGACGTCATCAGTCAAGGTCAAGGTTGAAAACCTTACTGTGTTTTGTCCATATGCCTATACATATGTGTGCCAAATATCAAAGCATTTGATTGAACCATTTTCAAGATATCTTGTTAACAAAAAAGTGGGTAGAATTAAGAAAAATAAATAAATAAATAAATAAATAAATAAAGGCGATTTTAACAAAAATATAAGGTGGTCTGTATTAGATACAGCCCACCTGATAATAAAGGCAATTTTAACAAAAATATAAGGTGGTCTGTATTAGATACAGCCCACCTGATAATAAAGGCAATTTAAACAAAAATATAAGGTGGTCTGTATTAGATACAGCCCACCTGATAAATAAATAATAAATAATAAAGGCGATTTTAACAAAAATATAAGGTGGTCTGTATTAGATACAGCCCACCTGATAAATAAATAAATAAATAATAATAAAGGCAATTTTAACAAAAATATAAGGTGGTCTGTATTAGATACAGCCCACCTGATAAATAAAGGCAATTTTAACAAAAATATAAGGTGGTCTGTATTAGATACAGCCCACCTGACTAGACATGTAATACTTGTTTGAAACAAGTATAGGTGGGCTGGTCAACAAAAATTTGAGACAAAATAGAGCAAAAATAAGCGACATACTGCTTACAAATTCCTAAAAAACAATATCATGTAGATTCATAACGTGAACTAAATTCACCTTCTATAGGCATAACACGCAAATTATAAAGTTTTTGACTTGAGGCCTTTAATTAAATTTTCACTATGATGACGTCATTAAAATGAAAAATGGTTGTTACTGCGCTTGTAGAGAATTGTCTTAGCTACAACATATCGAAATTTTAAAGAAAATTGATCAATATTTACAGAGATACAATCAATTTTACATAAATATGCTGACGTCATAATATGCAAATTCGTATTTTGAGTTCCAAGGCCATTGTGATGATGTCACGATACACTTAATGGCCAAATGAGACATGGAATCATATTTCCGACTCATACTCTATCTTAATATGAAAAAAAATTGAGGATCCCGGTGCATTCCAAAGAGCTATAACGGATTTTGTATAGGCATGTTTTTGCCCATATATGCTATGTATTAAAAGACCTCGCGCGCACTGACATTTATCTTGAATTTACGCTCATCTTGTTAATAATGGTCATAAAGAGATAAACATGGAATCAAATTTCTTGAAAAAATATGAGAAATATCATGAAAGAAAAAAAAATGGCGATTCTATGTTTTTTAATGGTTTTACGCGCGAAAACGCGCGCGCACGCTCGTACGCGCGATTTTTTTATAAAATGCTTAAAATGACCTGAAACGTATGCAAAATAAATTTGAGACGATTTTGAGCATTTAATTTTTATGCGCACGCATTGACGCGCGGACGTACGCGCACGCGCGCGTTTTTTGACCTGAAATTGACCGGACGGATATTGACCTTGATCATGATAAATATGAATGAGAAATTACTTTTGGTTATGAAGTTATGATCATGAGTTGATTTTCAGAAAATTTCACAAAATGGCGCCTAGATGACGTCATCAGTCAAGGTCAAGGTTGAAAACCTTACTGTGTTTTGTCCATATGCCTATACATATGTGTGCCAAATATCAAAGCATTTGATTGAACCATTTTCAAGATATCTTAACAAAAAAGTGGGTAGAATTAAGAAAAATAAATAAATAAATAAATAAATAAATAAAGGCGATTTTAACAAAAATATAAGGTGGTCTGTATTAGATACAGCCCACCTGATAATAAAGGCAATTTTAACAAAAATATAAGGTGGTCTGTATTAGATACAGCCCACCTGATAATAAAGGCAATTTAAACAAAAATATAAGGTGGTCTGTATTAGATACAGCCCACCTGATAAATAAATAATAAATAATAAAGGCGATTTTAACAAAAATATAAGGTGGTCTGTATTAGATACAGCCCACCTGATAAATAAATAAATAAATAATAATAAAGGCAATTTTAACAAAAATATAAGGTGGTCTGTATTAGATACAGCCCACCTGATAAATAAAGGCAATTTTAACAAAAATATAAGGTGGTCTGTATTAGATACAGCCCACCTGACTAGACATGTAATACTTGTTTGAAACAAGTATAGGTGGGCTGGTCAACAAAAATTTGAGACAAAATAGAGCAAAAATAAGCGACATACTGCTTACAAATTCCTAAAAAACAATATCATGTAGATTCATAACGTGAACTAAATTCACCTTCTATAGGCATAACACGCAAATTATAAAGTTTTTGACTTGAGGCCTTTAATTAAATTTTCACTATGATGACGTCATTAAAATGAAAAATGGTTGTTACTGCGCTTGTAGAGAATTGTCTTAGCTACAACATATCGAAATTTTAAAGAAAATTGATCAATATTTACAGAGATACAATCAATTTTACATAAATATGCTGACGTCATAATATGCAAATTCGTATTTTGAGTTCCAAGGCCATTGTGATGATGTCACGATACACTTAATGGCCAAATGAGACATGGAATCATATTTCCGACTCATACTCTATCTTAATATGAAAAAAAATTGAGGATCCCGGTGCATTCCAAAGAGCTATAACGGATTTTGTATAGGCATGTTTTTGCCCATATATGCTATGTATTAAAAGACCTCGCGCGCACTGACATTTATCTTGAATTTACGCTCATCTTGTTAATAATGGTCATAAAGAGATAAACATGGAATCAAATTCCTTGAAAAAATATGAGAAATATCATGAAAGAAAAAAAAATGGCGATTCTATGTTTTTTAATGGTGTTACGCGCGAAAACGCGCGCGCATGCTCGTACGCGCGATTTTTTATAAAATGCTTAAAATGACCTGAAACGTATGCAAAATAAATTTGAGACGATTTTGAGCATTTAATTTTTATGCGCACGCATTGACGCGCGGACGTACGCGCACGCGCGCGTTTTTTGACCTGAAATTGACCGGACGGATATTGACCTTGATCATGATAAATATGAATGAGAAATTACTTTTGGTTATGAAGTTATGATCATGAGTTGATTTTCAGAAAATTTCACAAAATGGCGCCTAGATGACGTCATCAGTCAAGGTCAAGGTTGAAAACCTTACTGTGTTTTGTCCATATGCCTATACATATGTGTGCCAAATATCAAAGCATTTGATTGAACCATTTTCAAGATATCTTGTTAACAAAAAAGTGGGTAGAATTAAGAAAAATAAATAAATAAACTAGACATATAATACTTGTTTGGAACAAGTATAGGTGGGCTGGTCAACTAACATTTGAGACAAAATAGAGCAAAAATAAGCGACATACTGCTTACAAATTCTTAAAAGACAATATCATGTAGATTCATAACGTGAACTAAATTCACCTTCTATAGGCATAACACGCAAATTATGAAGTTTTTTACATGAGGCCTTTAATCAAAATTTTTACTATGATGACGTCATCAAAATGAAAAATGGTTATTACTGCGCTTGTAGAGAATTGTCTTAGCTACAACATATCGAAATTTTGAAGAAAATTGATCAATATTTACAGAGATACAATCAATTTTACATAAATATGCTGACGTCATAATATGCAAATTCGTATTTTGAGTTCCAAGGCCATTGTGATGATGTCACGATACACTTAATGGCCAAATGAGACATGGAATCATATTTCCGACTCATACTCTATCTTAATATGAAAAAAAATTGAGGATCCCGGTGCATTCCAAAGAGCTATAACGGATTTTGTATAGGCATGTTTTTGCCCATATATGCTATGTATTAAAAGACCTTGCGCGCACTGACATTTATCTTGAATTTACGCTCATCTTGTTAATAATGGTCATAAAGAGATAAACATGGAATCAAATTCCTTGAAAAAATATGAGAAATATCATGAAAGAAAAAAAAATGTCGATTCTATGTTGTGTAATGGTGTTACGCGCGAAAACGCGCGCGCATGCTCGTACGCGCGATTTTTTATAAAATGCTTAAAATGACCTGAAACGTATGCAAAATAAATTTGAGACGATTTTGAGCATTTTTTTTTTTTTTGCGGGCACTGACGCGCGGACGTACGCGCACGCGCGCGTTTTTTGACATGAAATTGACCGGATGGATATTGACCTTGATCATGATAAATATGAATAAGAAATACCTTTTGGTTTTGAAGATATGATCATGAGATGATTTTCAGAAAATTTCACAAAATGGCGCCTAGATGACGTCATCAGTCAAGGTCAAGGTTGAAAACTTTACTGTGTTTTGTCCATATGCCTATACATATGTGTGCTAAATTTCAAGGCATTTGATTGAGCCATTTTCAAGTTATATTGTTAACAAAAAAGTGGTTAGAAATAAAATAAATAAATAATAAAAATAACTAGACATATAATACTTGTTTGGAACAAGTATAGGTGGGCTGGTCAATTAACATTTGAGACAAAATAGAGCAAAAATAAGCGACATACTGCTTACAAATTCTTAAAAGACAATATCATGTAGATTCATAACGTGAACTAAATTCACCTTTTATAGGCATAACACGCAAATTATGAAGTTTTTGACATGAGGCCTTTAATCAAAATTTTCACTATGATGACGTCATCAAAATGAAAAATGGTTATTACTGCGCTTGTAGAAAATTGTCTTAGCTACAACATATCAAAATTTTGAAGAAAATTGATCAATATTTACAGAGATACAATCAATTTTACATAAATATGCTGACGTCATAATATGCAAATTCGTATTTTGAGTTCCAAGGCCATTGTGATGATGTCACGATACACTTAATGGCCAAATGAGACATGAAATCATATTTCCGACTCATACTTTATCTAAAGATGAAAAAAATTGAGGATCCCGGTGCATTTCAAAGAGCTATAACGGATTTTGTATAGGCATGTTTTTGCCCATATATGCTATGTATTAAAAGAGCTCGCGCGCACTGACATTTATCTTGAATTTACGCTCATCTTGTTCATAATGGTCATAAAGAGATAAACATGGTATCAAATTCCTTGAAAAAATATGAGAAATATCATGAAAGAAAAAAAAATGGCGATTCTATGTTTTGTAATGGTGTTACGCGCGAAAACGCGCGCGCATGCTCATACGCGCGATTTTGTATAAAATGCTTAAAATGACCTGAAACGTATGCGAAATAAATTTGAGACGATTTTGAGCATTTAAAATTTTTGCGCGCGCACTGACGCGCGGACGTACGCGCACGCGCGCGTTTTTTGACCTGAAATTGACCGGACTGATATTGACCTTGATCATGATAAATATGAACGAGAAATGAATTTTGGTTATGAAGATATGATCATGAGTTGATTTTCAGAAAATTTCACAAAATGGCGCCTAGATGACGTCATCAGTCAAGGTCAAGGTTGAAAACCTTACCGTGTCTTGTCCATATGCTTATACATATGTGTGTCAAATATCAAAGCATTTGATTGAACCATTTCAAAGTTATCTTGCTAACAAAAAAGTGGCTATAATTAAGAAAAATAAATAAATAATAAATAATAAATAAATAAATAAAGGCAATTTTAACAAAAATATAAGGTGGTCTGTATTAGATACAGCCCACCTGACTAGACATATAATACTTGTTTGGAACAAGAATAGGTGGGCTGGTCAACTAAAATTTGAGACAAAATAGAGCAAAAATGAGCGACAAACTGCTTACAAATTCTTAAAAAACATTATCATGTAGATTCATAACGTGAACTAAATTCACCTTCTATAGGCATAACACGCAAATTATGAAGTTTTTGACATGAGGCCTTTAATCAAAATTTTCACTATGATGACGTCATCAAAATGAAAAATGGTTATTACTGCGCTTGTAGAGAATTGTCTTAGCTACAACATATCGAAATTTTGAAGAAAATTGATCAATATTTACAGAGATACAATCAATTTTACATAAATATGCTGACGTCATAATATGCAAATTCGTATTTTGAGTTCCAAGGCCATTGTGATGATGTCACGATACACTTAATGGCCGAATGAGACATGGAATCATATTTCCGACTCATACTCTATCTAAATATGAATAAAAATTGAGGATCCCGGTGCATTCCAAAGAGCTATAACGGATTTTGTATAGGCATGTTTTTGCCCATATATGCTATGTATTAAAAGAGCTCGCGCGCACTGACATTTATCTTGAATTTACGCTCATCTTGTTAATAATGGTCATAAAGAGATAAACATGGTATCAAATTCCTTGAAAAAATATGAGAAATATCATGAAAGAAAAAAAAATGGCGATTCTATGTTTTTTAATGGTGTTACGCGCGAAAACGCGCGCGCATGCTCGTACGCGCGATTTTTTATAAAATGCTTAAAATGACCTGAAACGTATGCAAAATAAATTTGAGACGATTTTGAGCATTTAAAAATTTTGCGCGCGCACTGACGCGCGGACGTACGCGCAAGCGCGCGTTTTTTGACCTGAGATTGACCGGACTGATATTGACCTTGATCATGATAAATATGAATGAGAAATACCTTTTGGTTATGAAGATATGATCATGAGTTCATTTTCAGAAAATTTCACAAAATGGCGCCTAGATGACGTCATCAGTCAAGTTCAAGGTTGAACACCTTACTGCGTTATGTTCATATGCCTATACATATGTGTGCTAAATTTAAAAGCATTTGATTGAACTATTACAAAGTTATCATGCTAACAAAAAAGTGGGTCAAAATAAGAAAAATAAATAATAAATAATAATAAATAATAAAGGCAATTTTAACAAAAATATAAGGTGGTCTGTATTAGATACAGCCCACCTGATAAATAAATAAACTAGACATATAATACTTGTTTGGAACAAGTATAGGTGGGCTGGTCAACTAACATTTGAGACAAAATAGAGCAAAAATAAGCGACATACTGCTTACAAATTCTTAAAAGACAATATCATGTAGATTCATAACGTGAACTAAATTCACCTTCTATAGGCATAACACGCATATTATGAAGATTTTGACATGAGGCCTTTAATCAAAATGTTCACTATGATGACGTCATCAAAATGAAAAATGGTTATTACCGCGCTTGTAGAGAATTGTCTTAGCTACAACATATCGAAATTTTGAAGAAAATTGATCAATATTTACAGAGATACAATCAATTTTACATAAATATGCTGACGTCATAATATGCAAATTCGTATTTTGAGTTCCAAGGCCATTGTGATGATGTCACGATACACTTAATGGCCAAATGAGACATGGAATCATATTTCCGACTCATACTCTATCTTAATATGAAAAAAAATTGAGGATCCCGGTGCATTCCAAAGAGCTATAACGGATTTTGTATAGGCATGTTTTTGCCCATATATGCTATGTATTAAAAGACCTCGCGCGCACTGACATTTATCTTGAATTTACGCTCATCTTGTTAATAATGGTCATAAAGAGATAAACATGGAATCAAATTCCTTGAAAAAATATGAGAAATATCATGAAAGAAAAAAAAATGGCGATTCTATGTTTTGTAATGGTGTTACGCGCGAAAACGCGCGCGCATGCTCGTACGCGCGATTTTTTATAAAATGCTTAAAATGACCTGAAACGTATGCAAAATAAATTTGAGACGATTTTGAGCATTTAAAAATTTTGCGCGTGCATTGACGCGCGGACGTACGCGCACGCGCGCGTTTTTTGACCTGAAATTGACCGGACGGATATTGACCTTGATCATGATAAATATGAACGAGAAATGACTTTTGATTATGAATATATGATCATAAGTTGATTTTCAGAAAAATTCACAAAATGGCGCCTAGATGACGTCATTAGTCAAGGTCAAGGTTAAAAACATTATGGTAATTTCTCTATATGCCTATACATATGTGTGCCAAATTTCAAGTTATTTGATATAGGCAATTTCAAGTTATCTTGCTAACAAAAAAGTGGCAAGAATTAAGAAAAATAAATAATAACTAGACATATAATACTTGTTTGGAACAAGTATAGGTGGGCTGGTCAACTAACATTTGAGACAAAATAGAGCAAAAATAAGCGACATACTGCTTACAAATTCTTAAAAGACAATATCATGTAGATTCATAACGTGAACTAAATTCACGTTCTATAGGCATAACACGCAAATTATGAAGTTTTTGACATGAGGCCTTTAATCAAAATTTTCACTATTAAGACGTCATCAAAATGAAAAATGGTTAATACTGCGCTTGTAGAGAATTGTCTTAGCTACAACATATCGAAATTTTGAAGAAAATTGATCAATATTTACAGAGATACAATCAATTTTACATAAATATGCTGACGTCATAATATGCAAATTCGTATTTTGAGTTCCAAGGCCATTGTGATGATGTCACGATACACTTAATGGCCAAATGAGACATGGAATCATATTTTCGACTCATACTCTATCTTAATATGAAAAAAAATTGAGGATTCCAGTGCATTCCAAAGAGCTATAACGGATTTTGTATAGGCATGTTTTTGCCCATATATGCTATGTATTAAAAGACCTCGCGCGCACTGACATTTATCTTGAATTTACGCTCATCTTGTTAATAATGGTCATAAAGAGATAAACATGGAATCAAATTCCTTGAAAAAATATGAGAAATATCATGAAAGAAAAAAAAATGGCGATTCTATGTTTTTTAATGGTGTTACGCGCGAAAACGCGCGCGCATGCTCGTACGCGCGATTTTTTATAAAATGCTTAAAATGACCTGAAACGTATGCAAAACAAATTTGAGACGATTTTGAGCATTTAAAAATTTTGCGCGCGCATTGACGCGCGGACGTAAGCGCACGCGCGCGTTTTTTGACCCGAAATTGACCGGACGGATATTGACCTTGATCATGATAAATATGAATGAGAACTGAGTTTTGGTTATGAAGATATGATCATAAGTTTATTTTCACAAAATGGCGCCTAGACGACGTCATCAGTCAAGGTCAAGGTTGAAAAGGTTATTTTAAATTTTCTATATGCCTATACATATGTGTGCCAAATTTCAAAGCATTTGATTGAACCATTTCAAAGTTATCTTGCTAACAAAAAAGTGGGTCGAAATAAGAAAAATAAATAAATAAATAATAAATAAATAATAAAGGCGATTTTAACAAAAATATAAGGTGGTCTGTATTAGATACAGCCCACCTGACTCGACATATAATACTTGTTTGGAACAAGTATAGGTGGGCTGGTCAACTAAAATTTGAGACAAAATAGAGCAAAAATAAGCGACATACTGCTTACAAATTCTTAAAAGACAATATCATGTAGATTCATAACGTGAACTAAATTCACCTTCTATAGGCATAACACGCAAATTATGAAGTTTTTGACATGAGGCCTTTAATCAAAATTTTCACTATGATGACGTCATCAAAATGAAAAATCGTTATTACAGCGCTTGTAGAGAATTGTCTTAGCTACAACATATCGAAATTTCGAAGAAAATTGATCAATATTTACAGAGATACAATCAATTTTACATAAATATGCTGACGTCATAATATGCAAATTCGTATTTTGAGTTCCAAAGCCATTGTGATGATGTCACGATACACTTAATGGCCAAATGAGACATGGAATCATATTTCCGACTCATACTCTATCTTAATATGAAAAAAAATTGAGGATCCCGGTGCATTCCAAAGAGCTATAACGGATTTTGTATAGGCATGTTTTTGCCCATATATGCTATGTATTAAAAGACCTTGCGCGCACTGACATTTATCTTGAATTTACGCTCATCTTGTTAATAATGGTCATAAAGAGATAAACATGGAATCAAATTCCTTGAAAAAATATGAGAAATATCATGAAAGAAAAAAAAATGGCGATTCTATGTTGTGTAACGGTGTTACGCGCGAAAACGCGCGCGCATGCTCGTACGCGCGATTTTTTATAAAATGCTTAAAATGACCTGAAACGTATGCAAAATAAATTTGAGACGATTTTGAGCATTTACATTTTTTGCGCGCGTATTGACGCGCGGACGTACGCGCACGCGCGCGTTTTTTTATCTGAAATTGATCGGACTGATATTGACCTTGATCATGATAAATATGAATGAGGAATCACTTTTGGTTATGAAGATATGATCATGAGTTTATTTTCAGAAAATTTCACAAAATGGCGCCTAGATGACGTCATCAGTCAAGGTCAAGGTTGAAAACATTACTTTGTTTAGTTCATATGCCTATACATATTATGTGTGCCAAATTTCAAGGCATTTGATTGAGCCATTTTCAAGATATCTTGTTAACAAAAAAGTGGGTAGAATTAAGAAAAATAAATAAATAAACTAGACATAATAATACTTGTTTGGAACAAGTATAGGTGGGCTGTTCCAACTAAAATTTGAGACAAAATAGAACAAAAATAAGCGAGATACTGCTAAAAAACAATGTCATGTAGATTCATGATGTGAACGAAATTGATCTTCCATAGGCATAACACTCAAATTAAGAAATTTCTGATATGTGCCCTTTAATCAAAATTTTCACTATGATGACGTCTTCAAAATGAAAAATGGTTGTGACTGAGCTTGTAGAGAATTTTCTTAGCAAACACATATCGACATTTGGAAGACAATCGATCAATATTTACAGAGATACAATCAATTTTCCACAAATTATCTGAAACGGACGCTCATTCCGTTATGAAATATCATGAAAGAACACAAATAGCGTTTCTATGTTGTGTAATGGCGTTACACGCAAAAACGCTCGTGCATAATTTTCGAAATGCTTTAAATGGCCTAGGACATATACTCTGTTTTGATTAAAAATTGATTTTGAGCATTTCAAAATTCAGATGCGCGCGGATTTTGATGAGATGTTTTTTTCGAAACTTGATCTGAAGTTCATGTGTTTTAAATATGGTTCAGTTTTGATGACTCGTTATAAAGATATGATTAAAAGTTGATTTCCACAAAATAGCGCCTGGATGACGTCACGATGATCTTGAGTTACTGAAAAGTAACACAACTCTAAGTTATACTAATATCAATCATCATTGCAAGTTCCATGATAATGGCTTTATTCATTCTTGAGATATCCTGCGAAAAAATTAATGGCAGAATAATAAATGGGAATAATAATAACTTGAAAGTGTCACTTTGACGATTTAGGTCATACGTATGCTATTGTTTTGAATAATGAAGAATGTATTTTCACGATTTTATATTATCTTCTAAAATGCTCTTTCTATTAAGTTCTATCCTTATGAAAAGTTTCAACTGTGTAGTATATTGACCATTATGGATCTATAGAAGATAGATCGAGACAAGATATGACCATTGACCTCATACACTAAGCAGATACACCTTCGACCCTAATTGACATAACGAAGAATGCATTTTCACAATTTCATCTTCTTCCATGAAATGCTCTACCCGTCATGTTTTACCTATATTGTGCTGCGCATAGATTCAATCAGTTTATTTTGGGCCATTACAAGAAGTGGGTTATTGATGTGGACAAATGCTCATGTACCCTTTAAGCTCATTTTATGTATTTTATTACCAGAGGAAAAAAAGTCGGTCAGTCACTCAATAGTGTCTGACAGTAAAGTCTAGAAAGTAAAGGGGTTTCCTTGTTTAATTTGAATACTAGGAAGCTGCTAACGTTTAATTTTCACAAAAAGGACATACGTGACATATGCATAATTCTGATTTACAGAATTTTGCGAATTTAACATTCAATTAAAAATTTCAACAAGATCCCACCATCTGATCAAAAATCTAAAAGCACAACTTTTATAGCCCATAGTCTCAGCTATAACATCCAAAAATGTAGGAGAACATAGAGCACAAATGAGCTAGATAGGGCTCAAAGATTAATGTCATGTAGATCCATGATTTGAACGAAATTGGCACCTCCCATAGGCTTAACACGCAAATTAAGAAAATCTGTCCAGTTAGCTCTAATCGCAATTTTCACTATGATGACGTCATCAAAATGAAAAATAATGTGCAGTGATCTTGTAGACAATCGCCTCAACTACAAGATATCAACATTAGGAAGAGATTCAATTGAAATTTACAGAGATACAATCAATTTTTCCATAAATATGCTGACGTCATAATATGCAAATTCGTATTTTGAGTTCCAAGGTCAATATGATGGTGACACGATATATTTAATGGCCAAATGAGACATGAAAT
The DNA here is from genome assembly GCA_035222895.1 of Strongylocentrotus droebachiensis. Classification (NCBI taxonomy): domain Eukaryota; kingdom Metazoa; phylum Echinodermata; class Echinoidea; order Camarodonta; family Strongylocentrotidae; genus Strongylocentrotus; species Strongylocentrotus droebachiensis. Next base: position 14,445 of record JAVYIG010009022.1, read on the forward strand.
CGCATCTCCCACTCATACTCTATCCGAATATGAACAAACATTGAGGGTTCCCGTGCATTCCAAAGAGCCATAAGGGTTTTATATAGGCATGTTGTTGCCCATATATGCTATGTATTACAAGAGTTCGCGCACACGGACATTTATGTTGAACGGACGCTCATTCCCTTAATAATGGTCGTAAGGAGATAAACATGGTATCAAATTGTTCGGAAAAATATGAGGAATACTGTGTCAAAAAATACCCGGGAGGAATTATTTTGCGTTCGGCCGTGACAAACGAAAACGCGCGCGCATGCGCGTGCGCGCGACTCTTTATAAAATGCCATTGCTAATAATGGCGTACGCGCGCGTTTTTGGACCTGAAATTGACCGGACTGATATTGACCTTGATCATGATAAATATGAATGAGAAAAAACTTTCCGTTATGAAGATATGATCATATGTTGATTTTCACAAAATGGCGCCTAGATAGCGTTATCAGTCAAGGTCAAGGTTGAAAACCTTACTGTGCTCTTTCCTCATGCCAATAAATATGTGTGCCAAATTTCAAGGCAATTGATTGAGCCATTTTCAAGTTATCCTGCTAACAAAAAAGTGGCGAGAATTAAGAAAATTTTTCTAACGAAAACATAAGGTGTTCTGTATTATATACAGCCCACCTGACTAGACATATAATACTTGTTTGGAACAAGTATAGGTGGGCTGGTCAACTAAAATTTGAGACAAAATAGAGCAAAAATAAGCGACATACTGCTTACAAATTCTTAAAAAACAATATCATGTAGATTCATAACGTGAACTAAATTCAACTTCTATAGGCATAACACGCAAATTATGAAGTTTTTTACATGAGGCCTTTAATCAAAATTTTCACTATGATGACGTCATCAAAATGAAAAGAGGTTATTACTGCGCTTGTAGAAAATTGTCTTAGCTACAACATATCGAAATTTTAAAGAAAATTGATCAATATTTACAGAGATACAATAAATTTTACATAAATATGCTGACGTCATAATATGCAAATTCGTATTTTGAGTTCCAAGGCCATTGTGATGATGTCACGATACACTTAATGGCCAAATGAGACATGGAATCATATTTCCGACTCATACTCTATCTTAATATGAAAAAAAATTGAGGATCCCGGTGCATTCCAAAGAGCTATAACGGATTTTGTATAGGCATGTTTTTGCCCATATATGCTATGTATTAAAAGACCTCGCCCGCACTGACATTTATCTTGAATTTACGCTCATCTTGTTAATAATGGTCATAAAGAGATAAACATGGAATCAAATTCCTTGAAAAAATATGAGAAATATCATGAAAGAAAAAAAAATGGCGATTCTATGTTTTTTAATGGTGTTACGCGCGAAAACGCGCGCGCATGCTCGTACGCGCGATTTTTTATAAAATGCTTAAAATGACCTGAAACGTATGCAAAATAAATTTGAGACGATTTTGAGCATTTAAAAATTTTGCGCGCGCATTGACGCGCGGACGTACGCGCACGCGCGCGTTTTTTGACCTGAAATTGACTGGACTGATATTGACCTTGATCGTAATAAATATGAATGAGAAATACCTTTTGGTTATGAAGATATGATCATGAGTTTATTTTCAGAAAATTTCACAAAATGGCGCCTAGATGACGTCATCAGTCAAGGTCAAGGTTGACAACCTTACTGTATTTTCTCCATATGCCTATACATATGTGTGCCAAATTTCAAGGTATTTCATTAAACCATTTTCAAGTTATCTTGCTAACAAAAAAGTGGCGAGAATTAAGAAAAATAAATAAATAAAGGCGATTTTAACAAAAATATAAGGTGGTCTGTATTAGATACAGCCCACCTGACTAGACATATAATACTTGTTTGGAACAAGTATAGGTGGGCTGGTCAACTAACATTTGAGACAAAATAGAGCAAAAATAAGCGACATACTGCTTACAAATTCTTAAAAGACAATATCATGTAGATTCATAACGTGAACTAAATTCACCTTCTATAGGCATAACACGCACATTATGAAGTTTTTGACATGAGGCCTTTAATCAAAATTTTCACTATGATGACGTCATCAAAATGAAAAATGGTTATTACTGCGCTTGTAGAGAATTGTCTTAGCTACAACATATCGACATTTTGAAGAAAATTGATCAATATTTACAGAGATACAATCAATTTTACATAAATATGCTGACGTCATAATATGCAAATTCGTATTTTGAGTTCCAAGGCCATTGTAATGATGTCACGATACACTTAATGGCCAAATGAGACATGAAATCATATTTCCGACTCATACTCTATCTAAATATGAAAAAAAATTGAGGATCCCGGTGCATTTCAAAGAGCTATAACGGATTTTGTATAGGCATGTTTTTGCCCATATATGCTATGTATTAAAAGAGCTCGCGCGCACTGACATTTATCTTGAATTGACGCTCATCTTGTTCATAATGGTCATAAAGAGATAAACATGGTATCAAATTCCTTGAAAAAATATGAGAAATATCATGAAAGAAAAAAAAATGGCTATTCTATGTTTTGTAATGGTAATACGCGCGAAAACGCGCGCGCATGCTCATATGCGCGATTTTTTATAAAATGCTTAAAATGACGTGAAACGTATGCAAACAAAATTTGAGACGATTTTGAGCATTTTAAATTTTTGCGCGCGCACTTACGCGCGGACGTACGCGCACGCGCGCGCTTTTTGACATGAAATTGACCGGACTGATATTGACCTTGATCATGATAAATATGAATGAGAAATAACTTACCGTTATGAAAATATGATCATGAGTAAATTTTCAGAAAATTTCACAAAATGGCGCCTAGATGACGTCATCAGTCAAGGTCAAGGTTTAAAACCTTACCGTGTTTTCTCCATATGCCTATACATATGTGTGCCAAATTTCAAGTTATTTGATTTAGCCACTTTCAAGTTATTTTGCTAACAAAAAGTGGGTCGAAATAAGAAAAATAAATAATAAACTAGACATATAATACTTGTTTGGAACAAGTATAGGTGGGCTGGTCAACTAAAATTTGAGACAAAATAGAGCAAAAATAAGCGACATACTGCTTACAAATTCTTAAAAAACAATATCATGTAGATTCATAACGTGAACTAAATTCACCTTCTATAGGCATAACACGCAAATTATGAAGTTTTTGACATGAGGCCTTTAATCAAAATTTTTACTATGATGACGTCATCAAAATGAAAAATGGTTATTACTGCGCTTGTAGAGAATTGTCTTAGCTACAACATATCGAAATTTTGAAGAAAATTGATCAATATTTACAGAGATACAATCAATTTTACATAAATATGCTGACGTCATAATATGCAAATTCATATTTTGAGTTCCAAGGCCATTGTGATGATGTCACGATACACTTAATGGCCAAATGAGACATGGAATCATATTTCCGACTCATACTCTATCTAAATATGAAAAAAAAATGAGGATCCCGGTGCATTCCAAAGAGCTATAACGGATTTTGTATAGGCATGTTTTTGCCCATATATGCTATGTATTAAAAGACCTCGCGCGCACTGACATTTATCTTGAATTTACGCTCATCTTGTTAATAATGGTCATAAAGAAATAAACATGGAATCAAATTCCTTGAAAAAATATGAGAAATATCATGAAAGAAAAAAAAATGGCGATTCTATGTTTTTTAATGGTGTTACGCGCGAAAACGCGCGCGCATGCTCGTACGCGCGATTTTTTATAAAATGCTTAAAATGACCTGAAACGTATGCAAAATAAATTTGAGACGATTTTGAGCATTTAAAAATTTTGCGCGCGCATTGACGCGCGGACGTACGCGCACGCGCGCGTTTTTTGACCTGAAATTGACTGGACTGATATTGACCTTGATCGTAATAAATATGAATGAGAAATACCTTTTGGTTATGAAGATATGATCATGAGTTTATTTTCAGAAAATTTCACAAAATGGCGCCTAGATGACGTCATCAGTCAAGGTCAAGGTTGAAAACCTTACTGTATTTTCTCCATATGCCTATACATATGTGTGCCAAATTTCAAGGTATTTCATTAAACCATTTTCAAGTTATCTTGCTAACAAAAAAGTGGCGAGAATTAAGAAAAACTAGACATATAATACTTGTTTGGAACAAGTATAGGTGGGCTGGTCAACTAAAATTTGAGACAAAATAGAGCAAAAATAAGCGACATACTGCTTACAAATTCTTAAAAAACAATATCATGTAGATTCATAACGTGAACTAAATTCACCTTCTATAGGCATAACACGCAAATTATGAAGTTTTTGACATGAGGCCTTTAATCAAAATTTTCACTATGATGACGTCATCAAAATGAAAAATGGTTACTACTGCGCTTGTAGAAAATTGTCTTAGCTACAACATATCGAAATTTTAAAGAAAATTGATCAATATTTACAGAGATACAATCAATTTTACATAAATATGCTGACGTCATAATATGCAAATTCGTATTTTGAGTTCCAAGGCCATTGTGATGATGTCACGATACACTTAATGGCCAAATGAGACATGGAATCATATTTCCGACTCATACTCTATCTTAATATGAAAAAAAATTGAGGATCCCGGTGCATTCCAAAGAGCTATAACGGATTTTGTATAGGCATGTTTTTGCCCATATATGCTATGTATTAAAAGAGCTCGCGCGCACTGACATTTATCTTGAATTTACGCTCATCTTGTTAATAATGGTCATAAAGAGATAAACATGGAATCAAATTCCTTGGAAAAATATGAGAAATATCATGAAAGAAAAAAAAATGGCGATTCTATGTTTTTTAATGGTGTTACGCGCGGAAACGCGCGCGCATGCTCTTACGCGCGATTTTTTATAAAATGCTTAAAATGACCTGAAACGTATGCAAAATAAATTTGAGACGATTTTGAGCATTTAAAAATTTTGCGCGCGCATTGACGCGCGGACGTACGCGCACGCGCGCGTTTTTTTACCTGAAATTGACTGGACTGATATTGACCTTGATCATAATAAATATGAATGAGAAATACCTTTTGGTTAGGAAGATATGATCATGAGTTTATTTTCAGAAAATTTCACAAAATGGCGCCTAGATGACGTCATCAGTCAAGGTCAAGGTTGAAAACCTTACTGTGTTTTCTCCATATGCCTATACATATGTGTGCCAAATTTCAAGGTATTTCATTCAACCATTTTCAAGTTATCTTGCTAACAAAAAAGTGGCGAGAATTAAGAAAAATAAATAAATAACTAGACATATAATACTTGTTTGGAACAAGTATAGGTGGGCTGGTCAACTAACATTTGAGACAAAATAGAGCAAAAATAAGCGACATACTGCTTACAAATTCTTAAAAGACAATATCATGTAGATTCATAACGTGAACTAAATTCACCTTCTATAGGCATAACACGCAAATTATGAAGTTTTTGACATGAGGCCTTTAATCAAAATGTTCACTCCGTTGACGTCATCAAAATGAAAAATGGTTATTACTGCGCTTGTAGAGAATTGTCTTAGCTACAACATATCGAAATTTTGAAGAAAATTGATCAATATTTACAGAGATACAATCAATTTTACATAAATATGCTGACGTCATAATATGCAAATTCGTATTTTGAGTTCCAAGGCCATTGTGATGATGTCACGATACACTTAATGGCCAAATGAGACATGGAATCATATTTCCGACTCATACTCTATCTTAATATGACAAAAAATTGAGGATCCCGGTGCATTCCAAAGGGCTATAACGGATTTTGTATAGGCATGTTTTTGCCCATATATGCTATGTATTAAAAGAGCTCGCGCGCACTGACATTTATCTTGAATTGACGCTCATCTTGTTAATAATGGTCATAAAGAGATAAACATTGTATCAAATTCCTTGAAAAAATATGAGAATTATCATGAAAGAAAAAAAATGGCGATTCTGTGTTTTGTAATGGTGTTACGCGCGAAAACGCGCGCGCATGCTCGTACGCGCGATTTTTTATAAAATGCTTAAAATGACCTGAAACGTATGCAAAATAAATTTGAGACGATTTTGAGCATTTAAAAATTTTGCGCGCGCATTGACGCGCGGACGTACGCGCACGCGCGCGTTTTTTGACCTGAAATTGACTGGACTGATATTGACCTTGATCGTAATAAATATGAATGAGAAATACCTTTTGGTTATGAAGATATGATCATGAGTTTATTTTCAGAAAATTTCACAAAATGGCGCCTAGATGACGTCATCAATCAAGGTCAAGGTTGAAAACCTTACTGTGTTTTGTCCATATGCCTATACATATGTGTGCCAAATTTCAAGTGATTTGAGTTAGACAATTTCAAGTTATCTTGCTAACAAAAAAGTGGCGAGAATTAAGAAAAATAAATAAATAACTAGACATAATACTTGTTTGGAACAAGTATAGGTGGGCTGGTCAACTTAAATTTGAAAACAAAATAGAGCAAAATTAAGCGAGATACTGCTTGAAAATTCTTAAAAAACACTATCATGTAGATTCATTATGTGAACGAAATTCACCTTCTATAGTCATAACACGCAAATTATGAAATTTCTGACATGAGGCCTTCAATCAAAATTTTCACTCTGATGACGTCATCAAAATGAAAAAGGGTTATTATTGAACTTGTAGAGAATTATCTTAGCTACAACATATTGAAATTTTGAAGAAAATCAATCAATATATACAGAGATACAATCAATTTTCCATAAATATGCTGACGTCATAATATGCAAATTCGTATTTTGAGTTCCAAGGCCATTAAGATGATGTCACGATACACTTCATGGCCAAATGAGACATGAAATCATATTTCTGCCATATACTCTTTTCAAATATTGAAACAGAATTGGGGTCCAGGTGCATCCCAAAGAGCTATAATGGATTGTGTATAGGCATTTTTTTGCCCATGTATGTTATGTATTACAAGAGCTCGCGCGCACTGACATTTATCTTTAATTTACGCTCATCTTGTTAATAATGGTCATAAAGAGATAAACATGGTATCAAATTCCTTGAAAAAATATGAGAAATATCATGAAAGAAAAAAAAATGGCGATTCTATGTTTTGTAGTGGTGTTACGCGCGAAAACGCGCGCGCATGCTCGTACGCGCGATTTTTTATAAAATGCTTAATATGACCTGAAACGTATGCAAAATAAATTTGAGACGATTTTGAGCATTTAAAAATTTTGCGCGCGCACTGACGCGCGGACGTACGCGCACGCGCGCGTTTTTTGACCTGAAATTAACCGGACTGATATTAACCTTAATCATGATAAATATGAATGAAAAATACCTTTTGGTTATGAAGATATGATCATGAGATGATTTTCAGAAAATTTCACAAAATGGCGCCTAGATGATGTCATCAGTCAAGGTCAAGGTTGAAAACCTTACCGTGTCTTTTCCATATGCCTATACATATGTGTGTCAAATATCAAAGCATTTGATTGAACCATTTCAAAGTTATCGTGCTAACAAAAAAGTGGCAAGAATTAAGAAAAATAAATAAATAATAAATAATAAACTAGATTTGTAATACTTGTTTGGAACAAGTATAGGTGGGCTGATCCAACAAAAAATTGAGACAAAATAATGGGTACATTTGAGATAGCTTTTTGTCTCATCTACAACATACTTGAAGTTCAGCGTAAACGAAGCTAAAACGACGTAGATATTGCTCGCGAAAGACGGGAATGTAGAATCGAGTTTTGAGAAAAAGTCATGTCCCATAGAGAATACACGCAAAATGTAAACAATTGACATGCCTCCTTTAATCGCAAAAATACGCCATGATGCCTTTGTCAAAATGAAAATCGTGGCAACTGAATTTGTAGAGAATTGTCTCAGCTAAAATATATCAAAATTTGGAAGAAAATCGATCAATATTTACAGAGATACAATCAATTTTCCATAAATATGCTGACGTCATAATATGCAAATTGGAATTTTGAGTTCGGAGGCCATTATGATGACGTCATGAGTTAATTGAGGGTCAAATGAGACATGAAACAATATCTCCGAATCATACTCTATTAAAATATGAACAAAAATTGGGGTCACCTTGCATCCTAAAGAGCTACAATGGATTTTGTATAGGCATGTTTTTGCCCATATATGCTATGTAGTACAAGAGCTCGCGCGCACGGAAATTTATGTTTAACGGTCGATCATTCCGTTATTAATAGTCATAAAGAGACATACATGGTACAATTTGTTTGTAAAAATATGTGGAATATTATGAAAGAAGAAAAATGGCGATTCTATGTTGCGTAATAGTTTTACGCGCGAAAACGCGCGCGCATGCTCGTACGCGCGATTTTTTATAAAATGCTTAGAATGGCCTAAAACGTATGCAAAATAATTTTGAGACGATTTTGAGCATTTTAAAATTTTGCGCGCGCATTGACGCGCGGACGTACGCGCACGCGCGCGTTTTTTGACCTGAAATTGACTGGACGGATATTGACCTCAATCATGATAAATATGAATGAGAAATAGCTCTTGGTTATGAAGATATGATCATGTGTTGATTTTTACAAAATGGCGCCTAGATGACGTCATCAGTGAAGGTCAATGTTGAAAACGTTATTGTGCTTTGTACATATGCCTTTACATATGTGTGCCAAATTTCAAGGCATTTGATTGAGCCATTTTCAAGTTATCTTGCTAACAAAAAAGTGGTTAGAAATAAGAAAAATATTTAATAAAATATAATACTTGTTTGGAACAAGTATAGGTGGGCTGGTCAACTAAAATTTGAGACAAAATAGAGCAAAAATAAGCGACATACGGTACTGCTTACAAATTCTTAAAAAACAATATCATGTAGATTCATAACGTGAACTAAATTAACCTTCTATAGGCATAACACGCAAATTATGAAGTTTTTTACATGAGGCCTTTAATCAAAATTTTCACTATGATGACGTCATCAAAATGAAAAATGGTTATCACTGCGCTTGTAGAGAATTGTCTTAGCTACAACATATCGAAATTTTGAAGAAAATTGATCAATATTTACAGAGATACAATCAATTTTACATAAATATGCTGACGTCATAATATGCAAATTCGTATTTTGAGTTCCAAGGCCATTGTGATGATGTCACGATACACTTAATGGCCAAATGAGACATGGAATCATATTTCCGACTCATACTCTATCTTAATATGAAAAAAAATTGAGGATCCCGGTGCATTCCAAAGAGCTATAACGGATTTTGTATAGGCATGTTTTTGCCCATATATGCTATGTATTAAAAGACCTTGCGCGCACTGACATTTATCTTGAATTTACGCTCATCTTGTTAATAATGGTCATAAAGAGATAAACATGGAATCAAATTCCTTGAAAAAATATGAGAAATATCATGAAAGAAAAAAAAATGGCGATTCTATGTTTTTTAATGGTGTTACGCGCGAAAACGCGCGCGCATGCTCTTACGCGCGATTTTTTATAAAATGCTTAAAATGACCTGAAACGTATGGAAAATAAATTTGAGACGATTTTGAGCATTTAAAAATTTTGCGCGCGCATTGACGCGCGGACGTACGCGCACGCGCGCGTTTTTTGACCTGAAATTGACTGGATTGATATTGACCTTGATCATAATAAATATGAATGAGAAATACCTTTCGGTTAGGAAGATATGATCATGAGTTTATTTTCAGAAAATTTCACAAAATGGCGCCTAGATGACGTCATCAGTCAAGGTCAAGGTTGAAAACCTTACTGTGTTTTCTCAAAAAGCCTATACATATGTGTGCCAAATTTCAAGGTATTTCATTCAACCATTTTCAAGTTATCTTGCTAACAAAAAAGTGGCGAGAATTAAGAAAAATAAATAAATAAAGGCGATTTTAACAAAAATATAAGGTGGTCTGTATTAGATACAGCCCACCTGATAAATAAATAAAGGCAATTTTAACAAAAATATAAGGTGGTCTGTATTAGATACAGCCCACCTGATAAATAAAGGCAATTTTAACAAAAATATAAGGTGGTCTGTATTAGATACAGCCCACCTGATAAATAAATAAAGGCGATTTTAACAAAAATATAAGGTGGTCTGTATTAGATACAGCCCACCTGACTAGACATATAATACTTGTTTGGAACAAGTATAGGTGGGCTGGTCAACTAAAATTTGAGACAAAATAGAGCAAAAATAAGCGACATACTGCTTACAAATTCTTAAAAAACAATATCATGTAGATTCATAACGTGAACTAAATTCACCTTCTATAGGCATAACACGCAAATTATGAAGTTTTTGACATGAGGCCTTTAATCAAAATTTTTACTATGATGACGTCATCAAAATGAAAAATGGTTATTACTGCGCTTGTAGAGAATTGTCTTAGCTACAACATATCGAAATTTTGAAGAAAATTGATCAATATTTACAGAGATACAATCAATTTTACATAAATATGCTGACGTCATAATATGCAAATTCATATTTTGAGTTCCAAGGCCATTGTGATGATGTCACGATACACTTAATGGCCAAATGAGACATGGAATCATATTTCCGACTCATACTCTATCTAAATATGAAAAAAAAATGAGGATCCCGGTGCATTCCAAAGAGCTATAACGGATTTTGTATAGGCATGTTTTTGCCCATATATGCTATGTATTAAAAGACCTCGCGCGCACTGACATTTATCTTGAATTTACGCTCATCTTGTTAATAATGGTCATAAAGAAATAAACATGGAATCAAATTCCTTGAAAAAATATGAGAAATATCATGAAAGAAAAAAAAATGGCGATTCTATGTTTTTTAATGGTGTTACGCGCGAAAACGCGCGCGCATGCTCGTACGCGCGATTTTTTATAAAATGCTTAAAATGACCTGAAACGTATGCAAAATAAATTTGAGACGATTTTGAGCATTTAAAAATTTTGCGCGCGCATTGACGCGCGGACGTACGCGCACGCGCGCGTTTTTTGACCTGAAATTGACTGGACTGATATTGACCTTGATCGTAATAAATATGAATGAGAAATACCTTTTGGTTATGAAGATATGATCATGAGTTTATTTTCAGAAAATTTCACAAAATGGCGCCTAGATGACGTCATCAGTCAAGGTCAAGGTTGAAAACCTTACTGTATTTTCTCCATATGCCTATACATATGTGTGCCAAATTTCAAGGTATTTCATTAAACCATTTTCAAGTTATCTTGCTAACAAAAAAGTGGCGAGAATTAAGAAAAACTAGACATATAATACTTGTTTGGAACAAGTATAGGTGGGCTGGTCAACTAAAATTTGAGACAAAATAGAGCAAAAATAAGCGACATACTGCTTACAAATTCTTAAAAAACAATATCATGTAGATTCATAACGTGAACTAAATTCACCTTCTATAGGCATAACACGCAAATTATGAAGTTTTTGACATGAGGCCTTTAATCAAAATTTTCACTATGATGACGTCATCAAAATGAAAAATGGTTACTACTGCGCTTGTAGAAAATTGTCTTAGCTACAACATATCGAAATTTTAAAGAAAATTGATCAATATTTACAGAGATACAATCAATTTTACATAAATATGCTGACGTCATAATATGCAAATTCGTATTTTGAGTTCCAAGGCCATTGTGATGATGTCACGATACACTTAATGGCCAAATGAGACATGGAATCATATTTCCGACTCATACTCTATCTTAATATGAAAAAAAATTGAGGATCCCGGTGCATTCCAAAGAGCTATAACGGATTTTGTATAGGCATGTTTTTGCCCATATATGCTATGTATTAAAAGAGCTCGCGCGCACTGACATTTATCTTGAATTTACGCTCATCTTGTTAATAATGGTCATAAAGAGATAAACATGGAATCAAATTCCTTGGAAAAATATGAGAAATATCATGAAAGAAAAAAAAATGGCGATTCTATGTTTTTTAATGGTGTTACGCGCGGAAACGCGCGCGCATGCTCTTACGCGCGATTTTTTATAAAATGCTTAAAATGACCTGAAACGTATGCAAAATAAATTTGAGACGATTTTGAGCATTTAAAAATTTTGCGCGCGCATTGACGCGCGGACGTACGCGCACGCGCGCGTTTTTTTACCTGAAATTGACTGGACTGATATTGACCTTGATCATAATAAATATGAATGAGAAATACCTTTTGGTTAGGAAGATATGATCATGAGTTTATTTTCAGAAAATTTCACAAAATGGCGCCTAGATGACGTCATCAGTCAAGGTCAAGGTTGAAAACCTTACTGTGTTTTCTCCATATGCCTATACATATGTGTGCCAAATTTCAAGGTATTTCATTCAACCATTTTCAAGTTATCTTGCTAACAAAAAAGTGGCGAGAATTAAGAAAAATAAATAAATAACTAGACATATAATACTTGTTTGGAACAAGTATAGGTGGGCTGGTCAACTAACATTTGAGACAAAATAGAGCAAAAATAAGCGACATACTGCTTACAAATTCTTAAAAGACAATATCATGTAGATTCATAACGTGAACTAAATTCACCTTCTATAGGCATAACACGCAAATTATGAAGTTTTTGACATGAGGCCTTTAATCAAAATGTTCACTCCGTTGACGTCATCAAAATGAAAAATGGTTATTACTGCGCTTGTAGAGAATTGTCTTAGCTACAACATATCGAAATTTTGAAGAAAATTGATCAATATTTACAGAGATACAATCAATTTTACATAAATATGCTGACGTCATAATATGCAAATTCGTATTTTGAGTTCCAAGGCCATTGTGATGATGTCACGATACACTTAATGGCCAAATGAGACATGGAATCATATTTCCGACTCATACTCTATCTTAATATGACAAAAAATTGAGGATCCCGGTGCATTCCAAAGGGCTATAACGGATTTTGTATAGGCATGTTTTTGCCCATATATGCTATGTATTAAAAGAGCTCGCGCGCACTGACATTTATCTTGAATTGACGCTCATCTTGTTAATAATGGTCATAAAGAGATAAACATTGTATCAAATTCCTTGAAAAAATATGAGAATTATCATGAAAGAAAAAAAATGGCGATTCTGTGTTTTGTAATGGTGTTACGCGCGAAAACGCGCGCGCATGCTCGTACGCGCGATTTTTTATAAAATGCTTAAAATGACCTGAAACGTATGCAAAATAAATTTGAGACGATTTTGAGCATTTAAAAATTTTGCGCGCGCATTGACGCGCGGACGTACGCGCACGCGCGCGTTTTTTGACCTGAAATTGACTGGACTGATATTGACCTTGATCGTAATAAATATGAATGAGAAATACCTTTTGGTTATGAAGATATGATCATGAGTTTATTTTCAGAAAATTTCACAAAATGGCGCCTAGATGACGTCATCAATCAAGGTCAAGGTTGAAAACCTTACTGTGTTTTGTCCATATGCCTATACATATGTGTGCCAAATTTCAAGTGATTTGAGTTAGACAATTTCAAGTTATCTTGCTAACAAAAAAGTGGCGAGAATTAAGAAAAATAAATAAATAACTAGACATATAATACTTGTTTGGAACAAGTATAGGTGGGCTGGTCAACTAAAACTTGAGACAAAATAGAGCAAAAATAAGCGACATACTGCTTACAAATTCTTAAAAGACAATATCATGTAGATTCATAACGTGAACTAAATTCACCTTCTATAGGCATAACACGCAAATTATGAAGTTTTTGACATGAGGCCTTTAATCAAAATTTTCACTATGATGACGTCATCAAAATGAAAAATGGTTATTACCGCGCTTGTAGAGAATTGTCTTAGCTACAACATATCGAAATTTTGAAGAAAATTGATCAATATTTACAGAGATACAATCAATTTTACATAAATATGCTGACGTCATAATATGCAAATTCGTATTTTGAGTTCCAAGGCCATTGTGATGATGTCACGATACACTTAATGGCCAAATGAGACATGGAATCATATTTCCGACTCATACTCTATCTAAATATGAAAAAAAATTGAGGATCCCGGTGCATTCCAAAGAGCTATATCGGATTTTGTATAGGCATGTTTTTGCCCATATATGCTATGTATTAAAAGACCTCGCGCGCACTGACATTTATCTTGAATTTACGCTCATCTTGTAATAATGGTCATAAAGAGATAAACATGGAATCAAATTCCTTGAAAAAATATGAGAAATATCATGAAAGAAAAAAAAATGGCGATTCTATGTTTTTTAATGGTGTTACGCGCGAAAACGCGCGCGCATGCTCGTACGCGCGATTTTTTATAAAATGCTGTAAATGACTTGAAACGTATGCAAAATAAATTTGAGACGATTTTGAGCATTTAAAAATTTTGCGCGCGCATTGACGCGCGGACGTACGCGCACGCGCGCGTTTTTTGACCTGAAATTGACCGGACTGATATTGACCTTGATCATGATAAATATGAATGAGAAATAACCTTTGGTTATGAAGATATGATCATGAGTTGATTTTCAGAAAATTTCACAAAATGGCGCCTAGATGACGTCATCAGTCAAGGTCAAGGTTGAAAAAACCTTACTGTATTTTGTCCATATGCCTATACATATGTGTGCCAAATTTCAAAGCATTTGATTGAATAATTTCAAAGATATCTTGCTAACAAAAAGTGGGTCGAAATAAGAAAAATAAATAATAAACTAGACATATAATACTTGTTTGGAACAAGTATAGGTGGGCTGGTCAACTTAAATTTGACACAAAATAGAGCAAAAATAAGCGAGATACTGCTTAAATATCTTGAAAAACAATATCATGTAGTTTCATGACGTGAACGAAATTCACCTTCTATAGGGATAACGCAAATTATGAAGGCCTTTTGACATGAGGCCTTTAATCGAGATTTTCACTATGATGACGTCATCAAAATGAAAAATGGTGTTGACTGAGCTTGTAGAGAATTGTCTTAGCTACATCATATTGAAATTTGGAAGAAAATCGATCAATATTTACAGAGATACAATCAATGTTACATAAATATGCTGACGTCATTATATGCAAATTCGTATTTTGAGTTCCAAGGCCATTATGATGATGTCACGATATACTTAATGGCCAAATGAGACATGGAATCATATTTCCGACTCATACTCTATCTCAATATGAAAAAACATTGAAGGTCACGGTTCATTCCAAAGAGCTATAATTGATTTTGTATAGGCATGTTTTTGCCCATATATGCTACGTAATAAAAGAGCTCGCGCGCACGGACATTTATCTTGACTTGACGCTCATCTTGTTATTAATGGTCATAAAGAGATAAACATGGTATCAAATTCCTCGAAAAAATTTGAGAAATATCATGAAAGAAAAAAAAATGGCGATTCTATGTTGTGTAATGGTGTTACGCGCGAAAACGCGCGCGCATGCTCCTGCGCGCGATTTTTTATAAAATGCTTAAAATGACCTGAAACGTATGCAAAAAAAATTTAAGACGATTTCGAGCATTTAAAATTTTTGCGCGCGTAATGACGCGCGGACGTACGCGCACGCGCGCGTTTTTTGACCTGAATTTGACCGGACTGATATTGACCTTGATCATGATAAATATGAATGAGATATTACTTTTGGTTATGAAGATATGATCATAAGTTGATTTTCAAAATTTTTCACAAAATGGCGCCTAGATGACGTCATCAGTCAAGGTCAAGGTCGAAAAATTTGCTGTGCTTTGTTCATATGCCTATACATATGTGTGTTAAATTTTAAGATATTTGATTGAGCCATTTTCAAATTATCTTGAACACAAAAAAGTGGGTCGAAATAAGAAAAATAAATAATAACTAGACATATAATACTTGTTTGGCACAAGTATAGGTGGGCTGGTCAACTAACATTTGAGACAAAATAGAGCAAAAATAAGCGACATACTGCTTACAAATTCTTAAAAGACAATATCATGTAGATTCATAACGTGAACTAAATTCACCTTCTATAGGCATAACACGCAAATTATGAAGTTTTTGACATGAGGCCTTTAATCAAAATTTTCACTATGATGACGTCATCAAAATGAAAAATGGTTATTACTGCGCTTGTAGAGAATTGTCTTAGCTACAACATATCTAAATTTTGAAGAAAATTGATCAATATTTACAGAGATACAATCAATTTTACATAAATATGCTGACGTCATAATATGCAAATTCATATTTTGAGTTCCAAGGCCATTGTGATGATGTCACGATACACTTAATGGCCAAACTAGACATGGAATCATATTTCCGACTCATACTCTATCTTAATATGAAAAAAATTGAGGATCCCGGTGCATTCCAAAGAGCTATAACGGATTTTGTATAGGCATGTTTTTGCCCATATATGCTATGTATTAAAAGACCTCGCGCGCACTGACATTTATCTTGATTTTACGCTCATCTTGTTAATAATGGTCATAAAGAGATAAACATGGAATCAAATTCCTTGAAAAAATATGAGAAATATCATGAAAGAAAAAAAAATGGCGATTCTATGTTTTTTAATGGTGTTACGCGCGAAAACGCGCGCGCATGCTCGTACGCGCGATTTTTTATAAAATGCTTAAAATGACCTGAAACGTATGCAAAATAAATTTGAGACGATTTTGAGCATTTTGAAATTTTGCGCGCGCACTGACGCGCGGACGTACGCGCACGCGCGCGTTTTTTGACCTGAAATTGACCGGACTGATATTGACCTTGATCATGATAAATATAAATGAGAAATTACTTTTGGTTATGAAGATATGATCATGAGTTGATTTTCAAAATTTTTCACAAAATGGCGCCTAGATGACGTCATCAGTCAAGGTCAAGGTCGAAAAACTTCCTATGCTTTGTGAATATGCCTATACAAATGTGTGTTAAATTTTAAGATATTTGATTGAGCCATTCTCAAATTATCTTGAACACAAAAAAGTGGGTCGAAATAAGAAAAATAAATAAAGAATAATAATAACTAGACATATAATACTTGTTTGGAACAAGTATAGGTGGGCTGGTCAACTTAAATTTGAGACAAAATAGAGCAAAAATAAGCGAGATACTGCTTAAATATTCTTGAAAAACAATATCATGTAGTTTCATGACGTGAACGAAATTCACCTTCTATAGGGATAACGCAATTTATGAAGGCCTTTTGACATGAGGCCTTTAATCGAGATTTTCACTATGATGACGTCATCAAAATGAAAAATGGTTACTACTGAGCTGATAGAGAATTGTCTTAGCTACAACATATCGAAATTTTGAAGAAAATCGATCAATATTTACAGAGATACAATCAATTTTCCATAAATATGCTGACGTCATAATATGCAAATTCGTATTTTGAGTTCCAAGGCCATTATGATGATGTAACGATACACCTAATGGCCAAATGAGACATGGAATCATATCTCCCACTCATACTCTATCTAAATATGAAAAAAAAATTGAAGGTCACGGTTCATTCCAAAGAGCTATAATGAATTTTGTATAGGCATGTTTTTGCCTATATATGCTATGTATTAAAAGCGCTCGCGCGCACTGTCATTTATCTTGAATTGACGCTCATCTTGTTATTAATGGTCATAAAGAGATAAACATTGTATCAAATTCCTTGAAAAAATATGAGAAATATCATGAAAGAAAAAAAAATGGCGATTCTGTGTTTTTTAATGGTGTTACGCGCGAAAACGCGCGCGCATGCTCGTACGCGTGATTTTTTATAAAATGCTTAAAATGACCTGAAACGTATGCAAAATAAATTTGAGACGATTTTGAGCATTTAAAAATTTTGCGCGCGCATTGACGCGCGGACGTACGCGCACGCGCGCGTTTTTTGACCTGAAATTGACTGGACTGATATTGACCTTGATCATGATAAATATGAATGAGAAATGACGTACCGTTATGAAAATATGATCATGAGTAATTTTTCAGAACATTTCACAAAATGGCGCCTAGATGACGTCATCAGTCAAGGTCAAGGTTGAAAAGTTTGCTGTGTTTTGTTCATATGCCTATACATATGTGTGTCAAATTTCAAGGTATTTGATTGAACCATTTTCAAATTATCTTGAACACAAAAAAGTGGGTCGAAATAAGAAAAATAAATAAATAACTAGACATATAATACTTGTTTGGAACAAGTATAGGTGGGCTGGTCAACTAACATTCGAGACAAAATAGAGCAAAAATAAGCGACATACTGCTTACAAATTCTTAAAAGACAATATCATGTAGATTCATAACGTGAACTAAATTCACCTTCTATAGGCATAACACGCAAATTATGAAGTTTTTGACATGAGGCCTTTAATCAAAATTTTCACTATGATGACGTCATCAAAATGAAAAATGATTATTACTGCGCTGGTAGAAAATTGTCTTAGCTACAACATATCGAAATTTTGAAGAAAATTGATCAATATTTACAGAGATACAATCAATTTTACATAAATATGCTGACGTCATAATGTGCAAATTCGTATTTTGAGTTCCAAGGCCATTGTGATGATGTCACGATACACTTAATGGCCAAATGAGACATGGAATCATATTTCCAATTCACACTCTATCTTAATATGAAAAAAAATTGAGGATCCCGGTGCATTCCAAAGAGCTATAACGGATTTTGTATAGGCATGTTTTTGCCCATATATGCTATGTATTAAAAGACCTCGCGCGCACTGACATTTATCTTGAATTTAAGCTCATCTTGTTAATAATGGACATAAAGAGATAAACATGGAATCAAATTCCTTGAAAAAATATGAGAAATATCATGAAAGAAAAAAAAATGGCGATTCTATGTTTTTTAATGGTGTTACGCGCGAAAACGCGCGCGCATGCTCGTACGCGCGATTTTTTATAAAATGCTTAAAATGACCTGAAACGTATGCAAAATAAATTTGAGACGATTTTGAGCATTTAAAAATTTTGCGCGCGCATTGACGCGCGGACGTACGCGCACGCGCGCGTTTTTTGACCTGAAATTGACTGGACTGATATTGACCTTGACCATAATAAATATGAATGAGAAATACCTTTTGGTTATGAAGATATGATCATGAGTTGATTTTCAGAAAATTTCACAAAATGGCGCCTAGATGACGTCATCAGTCAAGGTCAAGGTTGAACAAATTTCTGTGTTTTGTTCTAATGCCTATACATATGTGTGTCAAATTTCAAGGTATTTGATTGAACCATTTTCATGTTATCTTGTCCACAAAAAAGTGGGTCGAAATAAGAAAAATAAATAATAAAGAATAATAAAGGCAATTTTAACAAAATTATAAGGTGGTCTGTATTAGATACAGCCCACCTAATAAATAATAAATAATAAATAAAGGCGATTTTAACAAAAATATAAGGTGGTCTGTATTAGATACAGCCCACCTGATAATAATAATAAAGGCAATTTTAACAAAATTATAAGGTGGTCTGTATTAGATACAGCCCACCTAATAATAAATAAAGGCGATTTTAACAAAAATATAAGGTGGTCTGTATTAGATACAGCCCACCTGACTAGACATATAATACTTGTTTGGAACAAGTATAGGTGGGCTGGTCAACTAAAACTTGAGACAAAATAGAGCAAAAATAAGCGACATACTGCTTACAAATTCTTAAAAGACAATATCATGTAGATTCATAACGTGAACTAAATTCACCTTCTATAGGCATAACACGCAAATTATGAAGTTTTTGACATGAGGCCTTTAATCAAAATTTTCACTATGATGACGTCATCAAAATGAAAAATGGTTATTACCGCGCTTGTAGAGAATTGTCTTAGCTACAACATATCGAAATTTTGAAGAAAATTGATCAATATTTACAGAGATACAATCAATTTTACATAAATATGCTGACGTCATAATATGCAAATTCGTATTTTGAGTTCCAAGGCCATTGTGATGATGTCACGATACACTTAATGGCCAAATGAGACATGGAATCATATTTCCGACTCATACTCTATCTAAATATGAAAAAAAATTGAGGATCCCGGTGCATTCCAAAGAGCTATATCGGATTTTGTATAGGCATGTTTTTGCCCATATATGCTATGTATTAAAAGACCTCGCGCGCACTGACATTTATCTTGAATTTACGCTCATCTTGTAATAATGGTCATAAAGAGATAAACATGGAATCAAATTCCTTGAAAAAATATGAGAAATATCATGAAAGAAAAAAAAATGGCGATTCTATGTTTTTTAATGGTGTTACGCGCGAAAACGCGCGCGCATGCTCGTACGCGCGATTTTTTATAAAATGCTGTAAATGACTTGAAACGTATGCAAAATAAATTTGAGACGATTTTGAGCATTTAAAAATTTTGCGCGCGCATTGACGCGCGGACGTACGCGCACGCGCGCGTTTTTTTGACCTGAAATTGACCGGACTGATATTGACCTTGATCATGATAAATATGAATGAGAAATAACCTTTGGTTATGAAGATATGATCATGAGTTGATTTTCAGAAAATTTCACAAAATGGCGCCTAGATGACGTCATCAGTCAAGGTCAAGGTTGAAAACCTTACTGTATTTTGTCCATATGCCTATACATATGTGTGCCAAATTTCAAAGCATTTGATTGAATAATTTCAAAGATATCTTGCTAACAAAAAGTGGGTCGAAATAAGAAAAATAAATAATAAACTAGACATATAATACTTGTTTGGAACAAGTATAGGTGGGCTGGTCAACTAACATTTGAGACAAAATAGAGCAAAAATAAGCGACATACTGCTTACAAATTCTTAAAAGACAATATCATGTAGATTCATAACGTGAACTAAATTCACCTTCTATAGGCATAACACGCAAATTATGAAGTTTTTGACATGAGGCCTTTAATCAAAATTTTCACTATGATGACGTCATCAAAATGAAAAATGGTTATTACTGCGCTTGTAAAGAATTGTCTTAGCTACAACATATCGAAAATTTGAAGAAAATTGATCAATATTTACAGAGATACAATCAATTTTACATAAATATGCTGACGTCATAATATGCAAATTCGTATTTTGAGTTCCAAGGCCATTGTGATGATGTCACGATACACTTAATGGCCAAATGAGACATTGAATCACATTTCCGACTCATACTCTATCTTAATATGAAAAAAAAATGAGGATCCCGGTGCATTCCAAAGAGCTATAACGGATTTTGTATAGGCATGTTTTTGCCCATATATGCTATGTATTAAAAGACCTCGCGCGCACTGACATTTATCTTGAATTTACGCTCATTTTGCTAATAATGGTCATAAAGAGATAAACATGGAATCAAATTCCTTGAAAAAATATGAGAAATATCATGAAAGAAAAAAAAATGGCGATTCTATGTTTTTTAATGGTGTTACGCGCGAAAACGCGCGCGCATGCTCGTACGCGCGATTTTTTATAAAATGCTCAAAATGACCTGAAACATATGCAAAAAAAAATTGAGACGATTTTGAGCATTTAAAAATTTTGCGCGCGCATTGACGCGCGGACGTACGCACACGCGCGCGTTTTTTTGCCTGAAATTGACTGGACTGATATTGACCTTGATCATAATAAATATGATTGAGAAATACCTTTTGGTTAGGAAGATATGATCATGAGTTTATTTTCAGAAAATTTCACAAAATGGCGCCTAGATGACGTCATCAGTCAAGGTCAAGGTTGAAAACCTTACTGTGTTTTCTCCATATGCCTATACATATGTGTGCCAAATATCAAAGCATTTGATTGAACCATTTCAAAGTTATCTTGCTCACAAAAAAGTGGGTCGAAATAAGAAAAATAAACTAGACATATAATACTTGTTTGGAACAAGTATAGGTGGGCTGGTCAACTAAAATTTGAGACAAAATAGAGCAAAAATAAGCGACATACTGCTTACAAATT
The DNA here is from genome assembly GCA_035222895.1 of Strongylocentrotus droebachiensis. NCBI lineage: Eukaryota > Metazoa > Echinodermata > Echinoidea > Camarodonta > Strongylocentrotidae > Strongylocentrotus > Strongylocentrotus droebachiensis. Next base: position 36,399 of record JAVYIG010009022.1, read on the forward strand.
CTTAAAAAACAATATCATGTAGATTCATAACGTGAACTAAATTCACCTTCTATAGGCATAACACGCAAATTATGAAGTTTTTTACATGAGGCCTTTAATCAAAATTTTTACTATGATGACGTCATCAAAATGAAAAATGGTTATTACTGCGCTTGTAGAGAATTGTCTTAGCTACAACATATCGAAATTTTAAAGAAAATTGATCAATATTTACAGAGATACAATAAATTTTACATAAATATGCTGACGTCATAATATGCAAATTCGTATTTTGAGTTCCAAGGCCATTGTGATGATGTCACGATACACTTAATGGCCAAATGAGACATGGAATCATATTTCCGACTCATACTCTATCTTAATATGAAAAAAAATTGAGGATCCCGGTGCATTCCAAAGAGCTATAACGGATTTTGTATAGGCATGTTTTTGCCCATATATGCTATGTATTAAAAGACCTCGCGCGCACTGACATTTATCTTGAATTTACGCTCATCTTGTTAATAATGGTCATAAAGAGATAAAAATGGAATCAAATTCCTTGAAAAAATATGAGAAATATCATGAAAGAAAAAAAAATGGCGATTCTATGTTTTTTAATGGTGTTACGCGCGAAAACGCGCGCGCATGCTCTTACGCGCGATTTTTTATAAAATGCTTAAAATGACCTGAAACGTATGCAAAATAAATTTGAGACGATTTTGAGCATTTAAAAATTTTGCGCGCGCATTGACGCGCGGACGTACGCGCACGCGCGCGTTTTTTGACCTGAAATTGACTGGACTGATATTGACCTTGATCATAATAAATATGAATGAGAAATACCTTTTGGTTAGGAAGATATGATCATGAGTTTATTTTCAGAAAATTTCACAAAATGGCGCCTAGATGACGTCTTCAGTCAAGGTCAAGGTTGAAAACCTTACTGTGTTTTCTCCATATGCCTATACATATGTGTGCAAAATTTCAAGGTATTTCATTCAACCATTTTCAAGTTATCTTGCTAACAAAAAAGTGGCGAGAATTAAGAAAAATAAATAAATAACTAGACATAATACTTGTTTGGAACAAGTATAGGTGGGCTGGTCAACTTAAATTTGAAAACAAAATAGAGCAAAATTAAGCGAGATACTGCTTGAAAATTCTTAAAAAACACTATCATGTAGATTCATTACATGAACGAAATTCACCTTCTATAGTCATAACACGCAAATTATGAAATTTCTGACATGAGGCCTTCAATCAAAATTTTCACTCTGATGACGTCATCAAAATGAAAAAGGGTTTTCATTGAACTTGTAGAGAATTATCTTAGCTACAACATATTGAAATTTTGAAGAAAATCAATCAATATATAAAGAGATACAATCAATTTTCCATAAATATGCTGACGTCATAATATGCAAATTCGTAATTTGAGTTCCAAGGCCATTAAGATGATGTCACGATACACTTCATGGCCAAATGAGACATGAAATCATATTTCTGACATATACTCTTTTCAAATATTAAAACAGAATTGGGGTCTAGGTGCATCCCAAAGAGCTATAATGGATTGTGTATAGTTATTTTTTTGCCCATGTATGTTATGTATTACAAGAGCTCGCGCGCACAGGCATTTATCTTTAATTTACGCTCATCTTGTTAATAATGGTCATAAAGAGATAAACATGATATCAAATTCCTTGAAAAAATATGAGAAATATCATGAAAGAAAAAAAAATGGCGATTCTATGTTTTGTAGTGGTGTTACGCGCGAAAACGCGCGCGCATGCTCGTACGCGCGATTTTTTATAAAATGCTTAATATGACCTGAAACGTATGCAAAATAAATTTGAGACGATTTTGAGCATTTAAAAATTTTGCGCGCGCACTGACGCGCGGACGTACGCGCACGCGCGCGTTTTTTGACCTGAAATTCACCGGACTGATATTAACCTTAATCATGATAAATATGAATGAAAAATACCTTATGGTTATGAAGATATGATCATGAGATGATTTTCAGAAAATTTCACAAAATGGCGCCTAGATGACGTCATCAGTCAAGGTCAAGGTTGAAAACCTTACCGTGTCTTGTCCATATGCCTATACATATGTGTGTCAAATATCAAAGCATTTGATTGAACCATTTCAAAGTTATCGTGCTAACAAAAAAGTGGCAAGAATTAAGAAAAATAAATAAATAATAAATAATAAATAAATAAATAAAGGCAATTTTAACAAAAATATAAGGTGGTCTGTATTAGATACAGCCCACCTGATAAATAAAGGCAATTTTAACAAAAATATAAGGTGGTCTGTATTAGATACAGCCCACCTGACTAGACATATAATACTTGTTTGGAACAAGTATAGGTGGGCTGGTCAACTAACATTTGAGACAAAATAAAGCAAAAATAAGCGACATACTGCTTACAAATTCTTAAAAGACAATATCATGTAGATTCATAACGTGAACTAAATTCACCTTCTATAGGCATAACACGCAAATTATGAAGTTTTTGACATGAGGCCTTTAATCAAAATTTTCACTATGATGACGTCATCAAAATGAAAAATGGTGTATATTGAGCTTGTAGAGAATTGTCTTAGCTACAACATATCGAAATTTCGAAGAAAATTGATCAATATTTACAGAGATACAATCAATTTTACATAAATATGCTGACGTCATAATATGCAAATTCGTATTTTGAGTTCCAAGGCCATTGTAATGATGTCACGATACACTTAATGGCCAAATGAGACATGGAATCATATTTCCGACTCATACTCTATCTTAATATGAAAAAAAATTGAGGATCCCGGTGCATTCCAAAGAGCTATAACGGATTTTGTATAGGCATGTTTTTGCCCATATATGCTATGTATTAAAAGACCTCGCGTGCACTGACATTTGTCTTGAATTTACGCTCATCTTGTTAATAATGGTCATAAAGAGATAAACATGGAATCAAATTCCTTGAAAAAATATGAGAAATATCATGAAAGAAAAAAAAAATGGCGATTCTATGTTTTTTAATGGTGTTACGCGCGAAAACGCGCGCGCATGCTCGTACGCGCGATTTTTTATAAAATGCCTAAAATGACCTGAAACGTATGCAAAATAAATTTGAGACGATTTTGAGCATTTAAAAATTTTGCGCGCGCATTGACGCGCGGACGAACGCGCACGCGCGCGTTTTTTGACCTGAAATTGACTGGACTGATATTGACATTGATCATAATAAATATGAATAAGAAATACTTTTTGGTTATGAAGATATGATCATGAGTTTATTTTCAGAAAATTTCACAAAATGGCGCCTAGATGACGTCATCAGTCAAGGTCAAGGTTGAAAACCTTACTGTGTTTTGTCCATATGCCTATACATATGTGTGCCAAATTTCAAGGTATTTCATTCAACCATTTTCAAGTTATCTTGCTAACAAAAAAGTGGGTCGAAATAAGAAAAATAAATAAATAAATAAAAATAATAATAAAGGCGATTTTAACAAAAATATAAGGTGGTCTGTATTAGATACAGCCCACCTGATAATAAAGAAAGGCGATTTTAACAAAAATATAAGGTGGTCTGTATTAGATACAGCCCACCTGATAAATAAAGGCAATTTTAACAAAAATATAAGGTGGTCTGTATTAGATACAGCCCACCTGATAAATAAATAAAGGCGATTTTAACAAAAATATAAGGTGGTCTGTATTAGATACAGCCCACCTGACTAGACATATAATACTTGTTTGGAACAAGTATAGGTGGGCTGGTCAACTAAAATTTGAGACAAAATAGAGCAAAAATAAGCGACATACTGCTTACAAATTCTTAAAAAACAATATCATGTAGATTCATAACGTGAACTAAATTCACCTTCTATAGGCATAACACGCAAATTATGAAGTTTTTGACATGAGGCCTTTAATCAAAATTTTTACTATGATGACGTCATCAAAATGAAAAATGGTTATTACTGCGCTTGTAGAGAATTGTCTTAGCTACAACATATCGAAATTTTGAAGAAAATTGATCAATATTTACAGAGATACAATCAATTTTACATAAATATGCTGACGTCATAATATGCAAATTCATATTTTGAGTTCCAAGGCCATTGTGATGATGTCACGATACACTTAATGGCCAAATGAGACATGGAATCATATTTCCGACTCATACTCTATCTAAATATGAAAAAAAAATGAGGATCCCGGTGCATTCCAAAGAGCTATAACGGATTTTGTATAGGCATGTTTTTGCCCATATATGCTATGTATTAAAAGACCTCGCCCGCACTGACATTTATCTTGAATTTACGCTCATCTTGTTAATAATGGTCATAAAGAAATAAACATGGAATCAAATTCCTTGAAAAAATATGAGAAATATCATGAAAGAAAAAAAAATGGCGATTCTATGTTTTTTAATGGTGTTACGCGCGAAAACGCGCGCGCATGCTCGTACGCGCGATTTTTTATAAAATGCTTAAAATGACCTGAAACGTATGCAAAATAAATTTGAGACGATTTTGAGCATTTAAAAATTTTGCGCGCGCATTGACGCGCGGACGTACGCGCACGCGCGCGTTTTTTGACCTGAAATTGACTGGACTGATATTGACCTTGATCGTAATAAATATGAATGAGAAATACCTTTTGGTTATGAAGATATGATCATGAGTTTATTTTCAGAAAATTTCACAAAATGGCGCCTAGATGACGTCATCAGTCAAGGTCAAGGTTGACAACCTTACTGTATTTTCTCCATATGCCTATACATATGTGTGCCAAATTTCAAGGTATTTCATTAAACCATTTTCAAGTTATCTTGCTAACAAAAAAGTGGCGAGAATTAAGAAAAACTAGACATATAATACTTGTTTGGAACAAGTATAGGTGGGCTGGTCAACTAACATTTGAGACAAAATAGAGCAAAAATAAGCGACATACTGCTTACAAATTCTTAAAAGACAATATCATGTAGATTCATAACGTGAACTAAATTCACCTTCTATAGGCATAACACGCAAATTATGAAGTTTTTGACATGAGGCCTTTAATCAAAATTTTCACTATGATGACGTCATCAAAATGAAAAATGGTTATTACTGCGCTTGTAGAGAATTGTCTTAGCTACAACATATCGAAATTTTGAAGAAAATTGATCAATATTTACAGAGAAACAATCAATTTTACATAAATATGCTGACGTCATAATATGCAAATTCGTATTTTGAGTTCCAAGGCCATTGTGATGATGTCACGATACACTTAATGGCCAAATGAGACATGGAATCATATTTCCGACTCATACTCTATCTTAATATGAAAAAAAATTGAGGATCCCGGTGCATTCCAAAGAGCTATAACGGATTTTGTATAGGCATGTTTTTGCCCATATATGCTATGTATTAAAAGACCTCGCGCGCACTGACATTTATCTTGAATTTACGCTCATCTTGTTAATAATGGTCATAAAGAGATAAACATGGAATCAAATTCCTTGAAAAAATATGAGAAATATCATGAAAGAAAAAAAAATGGCGATTCTATGTTTTTTAATGGTGTTACGCGCGAAAACGCGCGCGCATGCTCTTACGCGCGATTTTTTATAAAATGCTTAAAATGACCTGAAACGTATGCAAAATAAATTTGAGACGATTTTGAGCATTTAAAAATTTTGCGCGCGCATTGACGCGCGGACGTACGCGCACGCGCGCGTTTTTTGACCTGAAATTGACTGGGCTGATATTGACCTTGATCATAATAAATATGAATGAGAAATACCTTTTGGTTAGGAAGATATGATCATGAGTTTATTTTCAGAAAATTTCACAAAATGGCGCCTAGATGACGTCATCAGTCAAGGTCAAGGTTGAAAACCTTACTGTGTTTTGTCCATATGCCTATACATATGTGTGCCAAATTTCAAGTGATTTGATTCAGACAATTTCAAGTTATCTTGCTAACAAAAAAGTGGCGAGAATTAAGAAAAACTAGACATATAATACTTGTTTGGAACAAGTATAGGTGGGCTGGTCAACTAAAATTTGAGACAAAATAGAGCAAAAATAAGCGACATACTGCTTACAAATTCTTAAAAAACAATATCATGTAGATTCATAACGTGAACTAAATTCAACTTCTATAGGCATAACACGCAAATTATGAAGTTTTTTACATGAGGCCTTTAATCAAAATTTTCACTATGATGACGTCATCAAAATGAAAAGAGGTTATTACTGCGCTTGTAGAGAATTGTCTTAGCTACAACATATCGAAATTTTAAAGAAAATTGATCAATATTTACAGAGATACAATAAATTTTACATAAATATGCTGACGTCATAATATGCAAATTCGTATTTTGAGTTCCAAGGCCATTGTGATGATGTCACGATACACTTAATGGCCAAATGAGACATGGAATCATATTTCCGACTCATACTCTATCTTAATATGAAAAAAAATTGAGGATCCCGGTGCATTCCAAAGAGCTATAACGGATTTTGTATAGGCATGTTTTTGCCCATATATGCTATGTATTAAAAGACCTCGCGCGCACTGACATTTATCTTGAATTTACGCTCATCTTGTTAATAATGGTCATAAAGAGATAAAAATGGAATCAAATTCCTTGAAAAAATATGAGAAATATCATGAAAGAAAAAAAAATGGCGATTCTATGTTTTTTAATGGTGTTACGCGCGAAAACGCGCGCGCATGCTCTTACGCGCGATTTTTTATAAAATGCTTAAAATGACCTGAAACGTATGCAAAATAAATTTGAGACGATTTTGAGCATTTAAAAATTTTGCGCGCGCATTGACGCGCGGACGTACGCGCACGCGCGCGTTTTTTGACCTGAAATTGACTGGACTGATATTGACCTTGATCATAATAAATATGAATGAGAAATACCTTTTGGTTAGGAAGATATGATCATGAGTTTATTTTCAGAAAATTTCACAAAATGGCGCCTAGATGACGTCTTCAGTCAAGGTCAAGGTTGAAAACCTTACTGTGTTTTCTCCATATGCCTATACATATGTGTGCAAAATTTCAAGGTATTTCATTCAACCATTTTCAAGTTATCTTGCTAACAAAAAAGTGGCGAGAATTAAGAAAAATAAATAAATAACTAGACATAATACTTGTTTGGAACAAGTATAGGTGGGCTGGTCAACTTAAATTTGAAAACAAAATAGAGCAAAATTAAGCGAGATACTGCTTGAAAATTCTTAAAAAACACTATCATGTAGATTCATTACATGAACGAAATTCACCTTCTATAGTCATAACACGCAAATTATGAAATTTCTGACATGAGGCCTTCAATCAAAATTTTCACTCTGATGACGTCATCAAAATGAAAAAGGGTTTTCATTGAACTTGTAGAGAATTATCTTAGCTACAACATATTGAAATTTTGAAGAAAATCAATCAATATATAAAGAGATACAATCAATTTTCCATAAATATGCTGACGTCATAATATGCAAATTCGTAATTTGAGTTCCAAGGCCATTAAGATGATGTCACGATACACTTCATGGCCAAATGAGACATGAAATCATATTTCTGACATATACTCTTTTCAAATATTAAAACAGAATTGGGGTCTAGGTGCATCCCAAAGAGCTATAATGGATTGTGTATAGTTATTTTTTTGCCCATGTATGTTATGTATTACAAGAGCTCGCGCGCACAGGCATTTATCTTTAATTTACGCTCATCTTGTTAATAATGGTCATAAAGAGATAAACATGATATCAAATTCCTTGAAAAAATATGAGAAATATCATGAAAGAAAAAAAAATGGCGATTCTATGTTTTGTAGTGGTGTTACGCGCGAAAACGCGCGCGCATGCTCGTACGCGCGATTTTTTATAAAATGCTTAATATGACCTGAAACGTATGCAAAATAAATTTGAGACGATTTTGAGCATTTAAAAATTTTGCGCGCGCACTGACGCGCGGACGTACGCGCACGCGCGCGTTTTTTGACCTGAAATTCACCGGACTGATATTAACCTTAATCATGATAAATATGAATGAAAAATACCTTATGGTTATGAAGATATGATCATGAGATGATTTTCAGAAAATTTCACAAAATGGCGCCTAGATGACGTCATCAGTCAAGGTCAAGGTTGAAAACCTTACCGTGTCTTGTCCATATGCCTATACATATGTGTGTCAAATATCAAAGCATTTGATTGAACCATTTCAAAGTTATCGTGCTAACAAAAAAGTGGCAAGAATTAAGAAAAATAAATAAATAATAAATAATAAATAAATAAATAAAGGCAATTTTAACAAAAATATAAGGTGGTCTGTATTAGATACAGCCCACCTGATAAATAAAGGCAATTTTAACAAAAATATAAGGTGGTCTGTATTAGATACAGCCCACCTGACTAGACATATAATACTTGTTTGGAACAAGTATAGGTGGGCTGGTCAACTAACATTTGAGACAAAATAAAGCAAAAATAAGCGACATACTGCTTACAAATTCTTAAAAGACAATATCATGTAGATTCATAACGTGAACTAAATTCACCTTCTATAGGCATAACACGCAAATTATGAAGTTTTTGACATGAGGCCTTTAATCAAAATTTTCACTATGATGACGTCATCAAAATGAAAAATGGTGTATATTGAGCTTGTAGAGAATTGTCTTAGCTACAACATATCGAAATTTCGAAGAAAATTGATCAATATTTACAGAGATACAATCAATTTTACATAAATATGCTGACGTCATAATATGCAAATTCGTATTTTGAGTTCCAAGGCCATTGTAATGATGTCACGATACACTTAATGGCCAAATGAGACATGGAATCATATTTCCGACTCATACTCTATCTTAATATGAAAAAAAATTGAGGATCCCGGTGCATTCCAAAGAGCTATAACGGATTTTGTATAGGCATGTTTTTGCCCATATATGCTATGTATTAAAAGACCTCGCGTGCACTGACATTTGTCTTGAATTTACGCTCATCTTGTTAATAATGGTCATAAAGAGATAAACATGGAATCAAATTCCTTGAAAAAATATGAGAAATATCATGAAAGAAAAAAAAAATGGCGATTCTATGTTTTTTAATGGTGTTACGCGCGAAAACGCGCGCGCATGCTCGTACGCGCGATTTTTTATAAAATGCCTAAAATGACCTGAAACGTATGCAAAATAAATTTGAGACGATTTTGAGCATTTAAAAATTTTGCGCGCGCATTGACGCGCGGACGAACGCGCACGCGCGCGTTTTTTGACCTGAAATTGACTGGACTGATATTGACATTGATCATAATAAATATGAATAAGAAATACTTTTTGGTTATGAAGATATGATCATGAGTTTATTTTCAGAAAATTTCACAAAATGGCGCCTAGATGACGTCATCAGTCAAGGTCAAGGTTGAAAACCTTACTGTGTTTTGTCCATATGCCTATACATATGTGTGCCAAATTTCAAGGTATTTCATTCAACCATTTTCAAGTTATCTTGCTAACAAAAAAGTGGGTCGAAATAAGAAAAATAAACTAGATTTGTAATACTTGCTTGGAGCAAGTATAGGTGGGCTGATCCAACAAAAAATTGAGACAAAATGAAGGGTACATTTGAGATAGCTTTTTGTCTCAGCTACAACATACTCGAAGTTCAGCGTAAATGAAGCTAAAACGACGTAGATATTGCTCGCGAAAGACGGGAATGTAGAATCAAGTTTTGAGAAAAAGTCATGTCCATAGAGAATACACGCAAAATGTGAAAAATTGACATGCTATGTATTACAAGAGCTCGCGCGCACGGAAATTTATGTTAAACGGGAGATCATTCCATTATTAATAGTCATAAAGAGACAAGCATGGTATCAATTTGTTTGTAAAAATATGTGGAATATTATGAAAGAAAAAAAATGGCGATTCTATGTTGTGTAATAGTTTTACGCGCGAAAACGCGCGCGCCGCGCGCACGCGCGTGTGTGTGGGCGATTTTTTATAAAATGCTTAGAATGGCCTAAAACGTATGTAAAATAATTTTGAGTTGATTTTGAGCATTCAAAAATTTTGCGCGCGCACTAACGCGCGGACGTACGCGCACGCGCGCGTTTTTTGACCTGAAGTTGACCGGACGGATATTGACCTTGATCATGATAAATATGAATGAGAAATAGCTTTTGGTTATGAAGATATGATCATGAGTTGATTTTTGTAAAATTTTACAAAATGGCGCCTAGATGACGTCATCAGTGAAGGTCAATGTTGAAAACGTTACTGTGCTTTGTACAAATGCCTATACATATGTGTGCTAAATTTCAAGGCATTTGATTGAGCCATTTTCTCGTTATCTTGCTAACAAAAAAGTGGTTAGAAATAAGAAAAATATTTAATAATAAAGGCAATTCTAACGAAATTATAAGGTGGTCTGTACGTTATACAGCCCACCTGATAAATAAATAAAAATAATAATAAAGGCGATTTTAACAAAAATATAAGGTGGTCTGTATTAGATACAGCCCACCTGATAATAAAGAAAGGCGATTTTAACAAAAATATAAGGTGGTCTGTATTAGATACAGCCCACCTGATAAATAAAGGCAATTTTAACAAAAATATAAGGTGGTCTGTATTAGATACAGCCCACCTGATAAATAAATAAAGGCGATTTTAACAAAAATATAAGGTGGTCTGTATTAGATACAGCCCACCTGACTAGACATATAATACTTGTTTGGAACAAGTATAGGTGGGCTGGTCAACTAAAATTTGAGACAAAATAGAGCAAAAATAAGCGACATACTGCTTACAAATTCTTAAAAAACAATATCATGTAGATTCATAACGTGAACTAAATTCACCTTCTATAGGCATAACACGCAAATTATGAAGTTTTTGACATGAGGCCTTTAATCAAAATTTTTACTATGATGACGTCATCAAAATGAAAAATGGTTATTACTGCGCTTGTAGAGAATTGTCTTAGCTACAACATATCGAAATTTTGAAGAAAATTGATCAATATTTACAGAGATACAATCAATTTTACATAAATATGCTGACGTCATAATATGCAAATTCATATTTTGAGTTCCAAGGCCATTGTGATGATGTCACGATACACTTAATGGCCAAATGAGACATGGAATCATATTTCCGACTCATACTCTATCTAAATATGAAAAAAAAATGAGGATCCCGGTGCATTCCAAAGAGCTATAACGGATTTTGTATAGGCATGTTTTTGCCCATATATGCTATGTATTAAAAGACCTCGCCCGCACTGACATTTATCTTGAATTTACGCTCATCTTGTTAATAATGGTCATAAAGAAATAAACATGGAATCAAATTCCTTGAAAAAATATGAGAAATATCATGAAAGAAAAAAAAATGGCGATTCTATGTTTTTTAATGGTGTTACGCGCGAAAACGCGCGCGCATGCTCGTACGCGCGATTTTTTATAAAATGCTTAAAATGACCTGAAACGTATGCAAAATAAATTTGAGACGATTTTGAGCATTTAAAAATTTTGCGCGCGCATTGACGCGCGGACGTACGCGCACGCGCGCGTTTTTTGACCTGAAATTGACTGGACTGATATTGACCTTGATCGTAATAAATATGAATGAGAAATACCTTTTGGTTATGAAGATATGATCATGAGTTTATTTTCAGAAAATTTCACAAAATGGCGCCTAGATGACGTCATCAGTCAAGGTCAAGGTTGACAACCTTACTGTATTTTCTCCATATGCCTATACATATGTGTGCCAAATTTCAAGGTATTTCATTAAACCATTTTCAAGTTATCTTGCTAACAAAAAAGTGGCGAGAATTAAGAAAAACTAGACATATAATACTTGTTTGGAACAAGTATAGGTGGGCTGGTCAACTAACATTTGAGACAAAATAGAGCAAAAATAAGCGACATACTGCTTACAAATTCTTAAAAGACAATATCATGTAGATTCATAACGTGAACTAAATTCACCTTATATAGGCATAACACGCAAATTATGAAGTTTTTGACATGAGGCCTTTAATCAAAATTTTCACTATGATGACGTCATCAAAATGAAAAATGGTTATTACTGCGCTTGTAGAGAATTGTCTTAGCTACAACATATCGAAAATTTGAAGAAAATTGATCAATATTTACAGAGATACAATCAATTTTACATAAATATGCTGACGTCATAATATGCAAATTCGTATTTTGAGTTCCAAGGCAATTGTGATGATGTCACGATACACTTAATGGCCAAATGAGACATTGAATCACATTTCCGACTCATACTCTATCTTAATATGAAAAAAAATTGAGGATCCCGGTGCATTCCAAAGAGCTATAACGGATTTTGTATAGGCATGTTTTTGCCCATATATGCTATGTATTAAAAGACCTCGCGCGCACTGACATTTATCTTGAATTTACGCTCATTTTGCTAATAACGGTCATAAAGAGATAAACATGGAATCAAATTCCTTGAAAAAATATGAGAAATATCATGAAAGAAAAAAAAATGGCGATTCTATGTTTTTTAATGGTGTTACGCGCGAAAACGCGCGCGCATGCTCGTACGCGCGATTTTTTATAAAATGCTCAAAATGACCTGAAACATATGCAAAAAAAATTTGAGACGATTTTGAGCATTTAAAAATTTTGCGCGCGCATTGACGCGCGGACGTACGCACACGCGCGCGTTTTTTTGCCTGAAATTGACTGGACTGATATTGACCTTGATCATAATAAATATGATTGAGAAATACCTTTTGGTTAGGAAGATATGATCATGAGTTTATTTTCAGAAAATTTCACAAAATGGCGCCTAGATGACGTCATCAGTCAAGGTCAAGGTTGAAAACCTTACTGTGTTTTGTCCATATGCCTATACATATGTGTGCCAAATATCAAAGCATTTGATTGAACCATTTCAAAGTTATCTTGCTAACAAAAAAGTGGGTCGAAATAAGAAAAATAAATAATAAAGAAAGGCGATTTTAACAAAAATATAAGGTGGTCTGTATTAGATACAGCCCACCTGATAAATAAATAATAAAGGCGATTTTAACAAAAATATAAGGTGGTCTGTATTAGATACAGCCCACCTGATAAATAATAAATAATAAAGGCGATTTTAACAAAAATATAAGGTGGTCTGTATTAGATACAGCCCACCTGATAAAGGCGATTTTAACAAAAATATAAGGTGGTCTGTATTAGATACAGCCCACCTGATAATAAAGGCAATTTTAACAAAAATATAAGGTGGTCTGTATTAGATACAGCCCACCTGATAATAAAGGCAATTTTAACAAAAATATAAGGTGGTCTGTATTAGATACAGCCCACCTGATAAATAAATAATAAATAATAAAGGCGATTTTAACAAAAATATAAGGTGGTCTGTATTAGATACAGCCCACCTGATAAATAAATAAATAAATAATAATAAAGGCAATTTTAACAAAAATATAAGGTGGTCTGTATTAGATACAGCCCACCTGATAAATAAAGGCAATTTTAACAAAAATATAAGGTGGTCTGTATTAGATACAGCCCACCTGACTAGACATGTAATACTTGTTTGAAACAAGTATAGGTGGGCTGGTCAACAAAAATTTGAGACAAAATAGAGCAAAAATAAGCGACATACTGCTTACAAATTCTTAAAAAACAATATCATGTAGATTCATAACGTGAACTAAATTCACCTTCTATAGGCATAACACGCAAATTATAAAGTTTTTGACTTGAGGCCTTTAATTAAATTTTCACTATGATGACGTCATTAAAATGAAAAATGATTATTACTGCGCTTGTAGAGAATTGTCTTAGCTACAACATATCGAAATTTTAAAGAAAATTGATCAATATTTACAGAGATACAATCAATTTTACATAAATATGCTGACGTCATAATATGCAAATTCGTATTTTGAGTTCCAAGGCCATTGTGATGATGTCACGATACACTAAATGGCCAAATGAGACATGGAATCATATTTCCGACTCATACTCTATCTAAATATGAAAAAAAATTGAGGATCCCGGTGCATTCCAAAGAGCTATAACGGATTTTGTATAGGCATGTTTTTGCCCATATATGCTATGTATTAAAAGACCTCGCGCGCACTGACATTTATCTTGAATTTACGCTCATCTTGTTAATAATGGTCATAAAGAGATAAACATGGAATCAAATTCCTTGAAAAAATATGAGAAATATCATGAAAGAAAAAAAAATGGCGATTCTATGTTTTTTAATGGTGTTACGCGCGAAAACGCGCGCGCATGCTCGTACGCGCGATGTTTTATAAAATGCTTAAAATGACCTGAAACGTATGCAAAATAAATTTGAGACGATTTTGAGCATTTCAAAATTGTGCGCGCGCATTGACGCGCGGACGTACGCGCACGCGCGCGTTTTTTGACCTGTAATTAACCGGACTGATTTTGACCTTGATCGTGATAAATATGAATGAGAAATACCTTTTGGTTATGAAGATATGATCATGAGTTGATTTTCAGAAAAATTTTAACTAAAATATAAGGTGGTCTGTATTAGATACAGCCCACCTGATAATAATAAATAAAGGCAATTTTAACAAAAATATAAGGTGGTCTGTATTAGATACAGCCCACCTGATAAAGGCAATTTTAACAAAAATATAAGGTGGTCTGTATTAGATACAGCCCACCTGATAAGTAAATAAATAAATGTATATGGAAATACCTACCTGACGCTGAGTCAACTTCTAAACTTGGACAAAAATGTATGCACAACAGTAGTTCAGGAGGCTATGTGTACCAACTTACAGTATACTTCAGTGTATATACGGGACAAAGTACGAAATTATCTTGTATGATTATAAGGGAGAGTACGCTCCAAGCGTGAGAGATTGCTCAACGGGAAATGTTTTAATGTTTTGGTTAAATAGTTATTATTTAAGATTGAAACCAATGTTACTATAAAGCAGAGAGCCAAAGTCAGAAGGGGGGCGGTTGTCCGCCACTCTCACACAAACTAAGCACACCTTGTTTATTCGAGAGAAAGAAAAAAAATCAAAATACACAAAATTTCAGAGTTTTTTATATTAATTTGTAGCAAACACCCTTAAATCGGAGGGCGCTGCCCTTCTGACGAAATATAGTATTTAGTAAATAATATCTCAAGGATACCTTGATCCTCCATGAGTTTGGTGTCAAACGAAAGAAAATCAAATTATCTACATTGAATTGAAATAACATCGCAATTTTAAGTTTTAAAAAATTGTTTTTTTGAGATTTTTTCGAAATATTGAATTTCATCCACAACCGTTATTTTTCCATATATCAAAATCGGAGAAGTGACCTTTCTTGTAACTTTCCAGGAATGTGCCCTTGTACATTGTAGACGTAATCCCGATGGCTAAACTGGGATGCCCATGTACATGGACAATATCATGTGGATAGAAGAGGCTTATATGTCTTTTCAGTGATAATATTGTATTAATATTACTTGTATGCAGATATTATTAGTGTATTGTGGACGTGTTTGGTGTGTTTAAATCGAGTTTTAAAGACACATTTTAGGTAAAACCTCTAATCACCATGGATTTTTTTGTCAAAATATGATAAATGATTAAAATATCTTCAAGTTGATATAAGTTTCATTGAGATAAATAATAATAATAATAACTAGATTTTAATTCGAATAAGGTGGTCTGTCTATATTTGTTCGATGTCACACGACAGGTTTCACTGGAGAATATTTACTATATAGAGAAATGGAAAAGTGATATAGACATGTAAACAATGATGATGATGATGATGATGATGAACATGATGACGATCATGATAGTAATGGTGATGATGATGATGATAATGATAATGTTAGATTATTATATTAATGATAATGTTATTGATGATGATGATGATGATAATGATGATGATCATGATGATGATCATGATCATGATGATGTTAATGATCATCATCATCAGACCATGATGATGTTTATCATCAACTTGATAATGATGATCATGATGATATTGATGGTGATGATGATGATCATTATCATGAGCCTAATCCTGACATCTGATTGAAAAAATGAGGAAACATTGAGATAGCATATAGTCTCAGCTACAACATACTAAAAAATCAACAAAAACCAAGCAGAAATAACGGCGATATTGCTCGCAATAGACAGGAATGTAGAATCCAGATTTGAAAAAAGTCATCTCCCATAGGGATTACACGCAAAAAGTAATGGATCAAGTGATAATAGGGTAATAATAAAGTAAATAGGGTTGTTTATTACATTATTTGTGATTCTACGTGATTTAATAAGCAAAGGAGATGGTAGAGTGAAAGGTCAACAAAACAAAAAAAGTAAAGAAAAAAATACCGATATACCAAAACATTTCCCATAGCGATTACACGTAAAAGGATTTTTTTTTCTCTCAAATCCCACTTTGCAAGTGAAATATGAGCATGATTTCGGCATCTGATCGAAAAATAAAGTGTACACAAGTGATAGCTTGTTGTCTCGGCTACAACATACTCGAAGCTCAGTGTAAACAAATTTAAAACGACGCAGATATTGCTCGCGAAAGACGGAAATGTAGAATCCAGTTTTGAGAAAAAGTCATGTCCCATAGAGAATACACGCAAAATGTGAAAAATTGACATGCCTCCTTTAATCACAAAAATACGCCATGATACCTTTGTCAAAATGAAAATTCGTGAAAACTAAATTTGTAGAAAATTGTCTCAGCTAAAATATATCAAAATTTGGAAGAAAATCGATCAACATTTACAGAGATACAATCAATTTTACGTAAATATGCTGACGTCATAATATGCAAATTGAAATTTTGAGTTCGGAGGGCATTATGATGACGTCATGAGTTAATTGAGGGTCAAATGATGACGTCTGGATGACGTCACGATGACCCCATGACCTTGAAAAAGGTTTCGGGAACTTGATATTATAGGGCATGATGAATGACAGAAATTTGAAGGAAATTGACAAAGTCGATTTCGAGTAAACGTGTACACAAAAAAGTGTACGGAAGAAATAAAAATAAAGAAATAATAAATAAACAAGAAAATTCTCACGAAATCAATAGGTGATCTGTCGTTGACATACCACCTAATAAAGAAATAAAGAAATAAAGAAAGAAAGAAAGAAAATTCTAACGAAATAAATAGGTGATCTGTCGTTGAAAGACCACCTAATAATAGTGGGTTCTTGTATAGCGCTCATGTCATTCAGATTTGAGCCTCCTGGCGCTCCCGATTATTAGCCTGTCTTTAGTGTGTGAAATATAAATTTTGAACTGAAAAGTTCTTTTATATAGATATTTCCCCCCTCTTGTGATTTTGGCCAGTATTCAAAAATGGTTTTGATTATAACACAACATGGTTCATACAAATACAATTGTACATGAAAGACAGCCATGGCTGGAATACTCATGTTTACATGTTAGGCACAATGGATAACACTTTTAAAGATATACATTAACAAAACTTGCAATATAAAAAATAGGTCTGAGATTCTGTAACTAAAAACCATAAACACATTGCAAAAGTTATCAGAAATACAACATAAACATGAGCTGTTATTGTTAAAAAAATTCCTATTATGTCATTAAAAGTAATACAAAGTTTTGGTCTCATGTCATGGGGTCATGAATTTGGTTCAAATGAACATATTGGAAGCATATGCGATTTTACAATATTTGATGATAGTTGTCGCGGTTGAATTCGAGTCTAAAGTGATGAAATTGTAATTAATAAACTCTTTATGTTTTATAGCTCCCTCTTAAGACTGATATTACTCTAGATTTTAAACAATGTTTCTTGACAACAATCGACCGATTTGGTTTACCCGTTTGCAAATTATATATCAGAACTGCGTTTTCATGGTCGCAGCTACCATGGAATGGCCTATTAAAGGCGCTATTTGAAATATTTGAAATTTACCGGGAGCACCGGTACATTTTTGATTATTCAATTTCTCGAAAGCAAAATTGTTTTAGGAGCTAAATTTTCTAGTGCTTATAATACATCCACAGTGGCATCCAAATCGTTAAAAAATTAAAGAATTACTATACATCCAATTTTCAAAATTTCCCAAAACTTTGCATTACCTTTAAAGTCAATGCAAGAATGGTAAAAGGATTAAAATAGGTACATTTAAAAGAGCCGACTCGAGGGGGGAGGAGAGAAGGTAATGTAACTAGGCCCTAAAATAATCTTACATACTTTACGTTGTATTTTTTTCAAGATTATTATTTTGTTCTACTGTAAGACTGCTATGGAACGCAGGAGCACAATAATTGGTCGTATATAACCTACGTAACTCCTTCAAAGGTAAATTGAATTTCTTAAGTTTTTCCAACATGAACAGTTTTCTATTGCACCTTTTGACTAAATCATTAACATGTAAATTCAATTTAAATCAGATTGTATAATGAATCCAAGAATTTTGACAGTTTGTACATTGCAGTAGAGTCATTAATGGAAAGAACTTCAAGAGAGGAGCAGGATTTTTCATAAAAGTAACCTGCAGAGTAAAACACTTCGAAGGATTGAGTAAAATATTGTTTGATTGTGACCGGTATTGCACATAGTTAAGTGTGGGTTGTAATTGTAAAATGTCTGTTGATTTACGACATTGTACTAAAGATAAGATAAATCATCGACATATTTTATGTAATGTATAGGAATATTTTCACATAAATCATTAACCATATTGAAAAAAGGAATTGGGCCAAGATATGTCCTTTGGGGAACACCGGCATGACTAACATTAATATCAGACAGAGTTCCATTTTTAATGTGCTTTGTTTACAGCATTCTAAAACACTTATGAACAAATTTATTAAACACAGTTTTATGTGCATATTAACATTTTTTCCATTAGAATATTGTGATCTAAGCGATCAAAAGCATTAAAAACAATCTTTACAAACAATAGTTGATATAGACCTGTTAGCCGGGTCAATATACGTTAAAAATACCCCGACCCCACACAAATTGCAACAAAAGTTTTTTCAACGGTTTCTAGTAGTAATCGACGTTAGGAAAAACAAATTGAAAGTATACCGAAATCGAAGATTCCGAAAGTTGTAATTTTTAAGATGGCGTCCAAATTGGCCGCCGATACCTTAACATGGCCATAAATCACTTTAATATTGTCCATCCTATAGACATACTTTTGGTGTCTATCCCATGGTTTGGGGGTCAGAGAATCTAGTAAGAGTGTTGTTCGATGGTCGAGGAAACCCCAAAATCCAAGATGGCGTCCAAGATGGCCACTGTTACCTTAAAATAGCCATAACCCATAAGTGACTTATTATGTTTCCTAGAGACATGACTTTGGTGTCTATCCCATGGTTTCGGGGCGGATAATACATTAAAATGAGTTAAAATGTTCATTGGTGGCCAGCAATAGGAAACCCCTAAAGTTCAAGAGGCCTCAAAAGGGCCATTATAATCATCATCGTCAGCGTTTAAAGTCTACTTGTCCCACTTTGGGGGGTAGGACATTTCATTTATTTAATGGCTGCTTTCCAAGCTTTCTTGTTTGTAGGATCCATATACTGATACCAGATATTTTGGCATCTTCCTCTAAGTTTTTCCTCCAAGTTTTCCCGGGTCTCCCGCGAAGTCTTCTTTCGGTGAACGGAAAGTTTATAGCCCTATGGAGCCAGTGTGTTGCCTCCCTTCTTGCCACATATCCAAAACATCTAAGTCTATTTATCCTCATAACCTGTGCACCCCATTATTCCCATTGATTGTAGGAGGACTTCGCTCTTCCTTTTCTTGTGAAGTGATGCCCTGCGCATCCACCTCACCAACGTCATCTCAACCTTCTCAATGCGCTGTACACTGGACGATTTCATTGCCCATGTTTCGCTCCCGTACGTCATGCATTTTCCCACACAAGCAGCTTACACATTCCCTTTCACTCTTAAAGGGGTCGCCCTTGAGGTGAGGAAAGGAGAGAGAGCTCATGAATGTTTTTTCCAAGCGCTTCTCCAAGCTGCTGCCTCTCCTCCTCTGACAGCCAACAAGTTTCCCAGGTAGCAGAAATTCTCCACCTTATCATACGTCGTTACATGGAGATCCAAACCTGTCACATTGTCACTGGTACATTTCTGCGAGATTGTACGTAAGCATCTCTTACTTACTGTTTGCAGGCTACCACATATTCTACTGTATCTGCGATGGACCCAGCTCCTGCATTTGGTGCATCTGATTGAGTTTGCTCCAACACCTGTATAGCAAACTCCGCAGAGATATTCTCCTGTTTTTTCTGTCTCACCTGCATCAGCAGAAGACACCATGACCTTGGCCTTTCCAGCATCCATTACAGTGATGAAGACGATAATACTGAGCACTGAGCCTTGGTGAACTCCTACGTTGACATCAAAGTTTTTGCTGTCACCACACAACGTGTGTCTTTGATTCTGCAAATAGTGCCATGACTGCTCGTACGAATCACTCGTCAACACCCGCCATCATCAACGCCCATCTGACAACCTCCATTGGTAATCGGTCAAAGGCCATCTGTAGGTCGACAAATGCAAAGTACAGCTGCTGCTTCTTTGCAAGAAACTTTTCTCGCATCTTACTTACGGAGGATATAGCATCGATAGTTCCCTTTAGTTCCCAAACTGCACCACATCAACTGCGACCTACTCTCTTTTCCAGAACTCTCTCATAGATCTTCATAGCATGCTTGGGAAGCTTGATGGCTCGAAAGGACCTATCTATCAACCACTCAACACCATGCTTCACCGATGCTTATATGAGTTCCGTGACCACTCTTGATGGACCAGCTGTCTTTCTCTTGCTGGAGAGTACACCGGCGTGAGCAACCTCATCTTGTGAGATGGGACATCTTGGCCCCTCTGTTGCGTCATACTCGGTGATTGTTGTGTTTGTAAGACTGTGTTAACAGTCAACGTCGAGGGCTCAATCCCCTTTATGTACACATGATCACAATATGATCGATCATCTTGGAATAGATTAAATCATCTCAACTTCTAAATTCATTGTATCTAGTTTTATGTCTCTGAGTTCCTAAATACTACATCTGGCGACGAGAATGGCTGGAATAGGTCTTGTAGCACCTAACCCATTCCTAGCAACCCCAGGAGAACCTCCTGTGCCTTGGTCACGATGGATTTTGAGCTTCAAAACGTATTTGACTGCAAGCGGGTTGGACACAGCGGAGATACCCGACCTCCGCCGCCGCGCAATCCTGATCCACTGTTTGGGCGCAGAGGGGCAGCGGATCTTCGGACAGCTGGAAGTGTCTACTACCGGTACGTACGATAAAGCTGTTGATGAACTTGAGAAATATTTTGGGCCAAAAACAAGTGTGATGATTGAACGATATCGTTTCCGACAGAGAGTACAAGGTCATGGGGAGCCAGTAAAACAATATGTGGCAGCCATAACCGAACTGGCATCCAAGTGCAAGTTTGGCACCTTAAACGATGAACTGGTTAGAGATCAACTGATCGAAAAGACGTCTATTCCCCGTATTAGAGAACGTCTGTTAATGGAGGATGACGGTCTGACACTTAAGAAGGCGCTCGATCTAGCGATCCAGATCGAAGCCGCAATGCTAGACGCCAAGCTCCTCAAACAACACGATGTGACTGTGAGTGCCAGTACAGGACATAGTCATACTGCACATCAGGCAACTCCAGTACAGAACATCAAACGACCATATCATAACAAAGCTCGCTCTAACCATGCTAACTCGAAGTCGTGTTCGAACCCTAACTTTTCCGAGTTAGCCTGCAATGAGTACGGACGTGCATTAGCTTTCTGCTCTTCCGGTTTTTTTTTATTTGACCACCGCCTGTTCTAAAATGTGATTTATTTCAACGCGAACTATTCCGACCTGGTTTCCTTATGCGCTGACATTATTGAGAAAGTGGAAATTAATTGTTGTTCTACCGATTATACCACTTAAACTGATCCTACTTCACACGAATTCAAAATGGCTACTGGTGTAGCTGGAGCTACCACCCGGCCGCAGACACGTAACCGAGATACCACCCACAGCCCGCCAGACAACTCGGGCAAGGCATTACCCGCTTTGCCCCAGCCCCAGTCTCAGCACCCAACGAACAGTGACATTCAAAAGTCAATTCAAGACCTCGCAACTATGATGTGTGGCAAAATCGATACGCTAACACGAGAAGTGAGTGGACTTAGTGACAAACTAACGAATTTGGAACAAAGTGTTGAATTCAACTCTAACAAACTGCACGATATTGAAACGACCGAGCTGCCTATTCTGAAAGCAAAAATGAAGGAAGAGATACAAAAAATGGAGGACAAAATGTTGTCACTAGAGATTTACAACAGAAAGCAAAACCTTCTCATATATGGAGTACACGAGACCGAGCAGAGCGAGGATACATATATCATCGTTCGTAAAGCATTTAAAGAGCTCGGAATGGAGAATGCCAGAGCAGAAACTATCCCGCTAATCAACGCCCACCGATTGCCCCGCCGTCTACCACAGGGTCAGAACACCCAGCCCCGATCACCGACCCCCATCATTGCCCGATTTGCCGTCATGGCCGACCGCGATCACGTCCTATCACTCTTCCAGCGCCAACTACGCAGCCGCACCGTAGGAGCCGGACCAGGAGGTAACCAGCCAACGCCCACCCCACCTGCCCAAGCGAGCCGTATCACTGTCAGGACGGACCTACCGCCTGTCCTGAAACAACGACGCGGCATCTTAGCTAACGAGGCCTACAAGCTCCGAAAGGAACGAGGTCTATCCACCAGGATAATTGTTAAAGGCACCTCTGTGATCTTACAATGGAAAAACAAAGGCACCAACACATGGAATAATCACCAGGAATGATACCTATCAAAACAACAAAAGATGTAAGCATGAACTACGTATTTATTCTACGATAAAATACGTTTTTTGTTTTCTTTTTTTCTTCTTTGCTTGCTGTATTATATTTCTCTCTGTTCAACATTACAGACTCTAATTTACGCCGAAAGAGAAAACAAAAAATTGAAAAAATACTTTGTGAGAAACAATGACTTTACATACAAAGAATGAACAATGATCAAATTATACATTTGATTGAACATTTATTTTAGACTCTTGTATGTTCGCCCATTAAAACCTCTACATAACATTTTAAGGAAATATGTAATGGACATGCTTAAACCGAAATAGAACTCTGTATGGACACACCGACTTTCAACTTCGGTTATTTATGTCTCGCCCTTGCATATGATATGAATTATACGCTTTAAAAATCAAACGTATATACATAATGCATGTTAAAGTATTTATGTACTTACGCATATAATTAAGTATGTATATTTTGTTTTTCTTGACGCAAAAATGTCAAGATATTTTTGTATTTTTTTCATATTATATATATATAGATTTTTTTTTCTTCCTCTTTGTATTTATAATTGTTTGTTGTCACTTCCGCAATATTTCAATCATGGAATTTATTTTTAAAATTTTGTGACCACTATACAGACTTGAAAGACTAGTAGAAATTGAAAATGTTGTACTGTGACACATTTACTTGTTTTATTTCATGGATATTTTGTACCCGCCATGATGTTTTTGTATTTTTGTCATATTATATATATATATATAGAGATTTTTTTTTCTTCCTCTTTGTATTTATAATCGTTTGTTGTCACTTCCGCAATATTTTCAATCATGGAGTTTTTGTTTGTTTGTAATTATGTGACCACTATACAGACTCGAAAGACTAGTTGAAACCAAAAATGTTGCACTGTGATACATTTACTTGTTTTATTTCATGGATTTGTACTAGCCATGATGGTTATGCATGTATTTTCCTCATGTTATCGACATTGAAATGAATTCTGCCAGTTGCAATTTTTTTTTTTTTTTTTTCAGTATTGGTATTATGATAACTTAAAAATACTATCCTTTCAAATACTATAGAAATTTTTCCTATCGCAGAGTGATTTTTTTGTTCTTCTTTTTTTTTTTTCTCTTTTTTTTTCTTTTTAAAATTTTGTTTGAAATAAATATTTTGCTATGCTAATTAATGACATTCTCTTCGAGGACCTGCCCGCGGCTTGGTATGCATGGTTGGAGCTCGTGCTCTATACGATTTCTAAAGCGTATCGGTTCCTTTTGTCGTGTTTCCCGGGTCGTGTGTGCGTTTTCGGGGTGAGTGCCCTTTACCCACAACAGAAAACATGCTTTCTAAATGTTAACACTGTAGAATTTCCGTTTTTTGTTTAAATTCTATTCCCTACGTCTGTTATGTTATGTAATATAAACACATTTATATTGGAAGGATTGATCTTAAACAACTTTATCTTGATTGTTAACAATTCCCTTTTTTTTTACAGATTAAGACTCTAGATTACGATCTGTTCCTCTTTCTTTATATTGTCTTTGTTATTATTTGTTTAAGAACTGCCCACATGTATTGAGGTTAACTGCGTGGAAATTCGCAGGTGTAACATTCTTATTGTTAAATAAAGTCGAATAAAAATACATTGTTAACTGTGTCGATACGATTCATTTTAATATAAATTCCTTGCTGTTTACCATCAATACTGTTGTAGCATATGAATGGCGGACCCTGATCCATTTCTTTGGAACCTCGTAACCTATACACTCTTGCGTATTTAAATGATCTATTCTAACCTGCATTCCTCTTACCTGTCCCTGTATATACCCACACATATTTGCCTTTAATACTGTACGTTCTCTCATGTTTAATTATTCCCCCCCCCCCTTTCTTTCTTTTTTTCTTTTTTTCCTTTTTTTCCTGAACTGGCGGTGGTCAGTACTCAACCGGAACCGCCACCAATGGCTGCAATTCGCTGTTCCGTTCATTCACTCACCATTCTTTATATTATTTTAGCACTTGCACAAGTCATTGCACATGCACCCATGGTGAAACGACTGTTTATATTGAGACTAGTACGAAGTGAAACATTTTACATACTTAACGTTACATATCAAACAGACTTTATTATTCTACATCATATTCAAATCATTACATGGGCCCATTTCTTAATTATTTTATTTGATAATTGTAGGCCTATATTGAATTTAGTCATATGAATTTTGATTTAGAAATTAACCAAGATGTAACAGAAAATGAGTCAACATATTTTACTACTGACGATTTCAACGCTGCTTTTAATTTAAATAATGATGGCCATAATCAACAGTCCCTTAGTTTGTTGCATATTAATGCTAGAAGCATGAATAAAAACTTCGATTCTATGGATTTATTTTTTTCTTCTATACAACATTTTCCGTTTTCCATAATAGGGATAACGGAAACATGGTTGAATAATAAATCACCTCCTTTATTTAATATTGAACATTATAAACTAATTAGGGCTGATCGTAATTATGGACGAGGGGGTGGAGTAGCCTTGTACATTCATGATTCCTTAACATTTAAAGAGAGACCTGACTTAAGTGTAGATGGCTCCGAATATATTTTTATTGAAATTATAAATAAACAAGCTAAAAATATACTTGTTGGAGTAATGTATAGACCTCCTCATAGTAATATTGATATGTTTGTAGATAGATTAGAAGAAAGTCTTTCTTTAATATCGCGTGAAAATAAAATCATATATCTTATGGGGGATTATAATATTAATCTTCTACCACCTGCATTGAATAATATTGGACTTAGGTTACTAACTACACTCTCTTCTTATTCCCTCCATCCACATATTAACAAAGCTACCCGAATAACTAGTATAACTGAAACTTTAATAGACAATATATTTTCGAATATTTTTAATGAAAACAGTCAGAATGGAATATTGTATTCTGATATTTCTGATCACCTCCCCATATTTGTTATTTCCCCTACAATTCAGTTATTTAAACATGAGTCCATGAAGTATATATACGTTCGGAAAGAAACGGATGCTAATATTCAGAGCTTTCGGGTGGACTTAGCATCAGAATCTTGGGTTGATGTATTTAATTTAGTAGTTGCAAATGATGCTTACGATATATTTTTGAATAAATTAATGTATTATTACAACAAAAATATACCTTTGGTTCGAATTAAGTTAAATAAAAAAAAGGCTAAGAAACCATGGACAACGAGGGGCATTTTACGATCGATTGCGACTCGCAATCGATTATATAAGAAAGCGTTACGAAGTAAAGATCATATTGATTTAGATAAATATAAAAAATATAGAAATAAGTTAACATCTATTATTCGGCTATCCCGCAAATTATATTACTCAAATAAAATTGCGAGTACTCAAAATAATAATTCTCTTTGGAATATTATCAAAGATCTTACGGGTAAGAAAAAACATATTAATACAACCATTAATGTTAATGGACAAGACATTAATAATTTGAATGAATGTGCTAATTATTTTAATGAGTACTTTGTTAATGTAGGTCCCAAATTAGCCTCTAAGATAGATGCTGGCAACAATCATTTTTCTCAATATCTTTTAGAACCCTCTGAAAATTCATTATTCTTTACTCCCACAACAATTCATGAGGTAGTTAGTATAGTTCAATCACTGAAATCAAGCAAGTCATCAGGACCAGATGGGTAAGTATGAATCTCATTAAGCAAATAATACACTTTATTGTTTCTCCATTGGTTCATATATGTAACATTTCTCTTTCTACTGGTTCCTGTCCTAACTTATTAAAAATTGCTAAGGTTATACCGATTCATAAAAAAGATGACCCATCTAAACTTCAAAATTATCGTCCCATATCATTATTATCAAGTATTTCAAAGGTTTTTGAGAAATTGGTATATAAAAGATTGATTTCTTTTTTGAATGACCACGATATTTTGATTCCTAACCAGTTTGGATTTAGGAAAAATCATTCAACTGATTTTGCTTTAATTAAACTTTGTGATAAAATAATTGAATCTCTCGCAAATAAAAAGCATGTTATAGGTGTTTTTATGGATCTGAGTAAGGCCTTTGATACCATTGATCATACAATCTTACTTCATAAACTAGAACACTATGGTATCAGAGGCCTTGCTCTATCCTGGTTTGAGGACTATCTTAAAAATAGAACACAGTATGTTTATTATCATTCTAATAGTTCCTCAAAATTGAACCTCACATGTGGAGTTCCTCAAGGCTCCATCTTAGGCCCGCTCTTATTTTTGATTTATGTAAATGATATAATAAAATCATCAAATATTCTAACTTACATTCTTTTTGCCGACGATACAAATATACTTTACTCACACAAAAATATTGATACACTTGTTGATACTGTAAATCATGATTTGTGTAATATTTCAATATGGTTTAAATGTAATAAATTATCCTTAAATATAAGTAAAACTAATTTTATCCGTTTTAGAACTATTAACTCCCAAGACCAACCACAATGTAATTTGTTTATAGATGGTTTATCCCTGGTAGAAAAACAATCAACGAAATTTTTAGGAGTTATTATTGACTCAAATTTGTCTTGGAACGAACACATTCATAACATAAATATTTTGATATCCCGGAATATTGGTATTTTGTATAAAATGAAATGTTTGATAAATGATAGATCTTTGTTTATTCTTTATAATACTTTAATTTTACCATATATAACATATTGTAATATTATATGGGCAAACTGTAGTAAAACTAAAATAAACTCAATATTTCTTTTGCAGAAGAGAGCAATTCGTATTTGTACACACTCTAACCATCTTGCAAATTCGAACCCGTTATTTAGTCAATTAAAAACATTAAAGGTTCATGATATACATACGCTCCAAACTGCCATTTTTATGTATAAGTACACTTCCAAAACTCTTCCAGCATCTTTCTTAAACTTTTATTTATTAAATGTAAACGTACACTCATATTTAACTCGACATGCTCATGATTACCATCTTAATAATCCCAAACTTAGTTTAGCCCTACGATCAATTAGACACCATGGACCAGATATTTGGAATAACTTACCGAACCATATTAAAACTATGACCTCCCTTTATTCTTTTAAAGCTTATATGAAAGCATATTTGTTAACTCAGTATAGTTTACTAGATCTTACATAGAAATTTAAAAATGATCTAATTTGTTATGTCTTGAATTGTTCTGTCTTTGTCAACAGAAATGGACCCTGCATACATTTTAATATTATCACCCGTAACTGAAACCAACACACAATTAAATATCACGGTATTAGTCTCTTTTTTGTTCCACCAAGCTAAATTTTTTGCACCTTGCACAAATGCACTTCTCAACACGAAATATTTCACTAAATTTGTTTTGTTATTTTCACTCAAAATTAAATCACCCATGCATGCTCACTTTTAATCACTTCACTTATATCTTATTTAACAATGAATACAATGCAGTTGCATGGGTTGTTCTTTTATTTTGTTAACTCGGCAGAGGCCACGGTCATGTTCAAGCATTTACGCTTACGACATGTGGTCTCCTGCTTTTTCCTTTTGTAACAGTATGAAACTTTTATTTAAACTAGAAACAAACTTTGTCAAACTTACATGTTATTCATTGTATTCATTTGTATGTTTCTTTGTATTGATATGAAAAAGTGGAAATAAAACAAACAAACAAACAAACAAACTGCGGACGGACACACCCTCCAAAAGCCTGTCCAGCGTTTGGAAAACGTTGCAATTCGTGCTCGAAGATGAACCATTTCTCTAGCGTATGCAGATCTACCAAGAAAAGTGCATCTTCAGTTCGACACGTTGATGAACCAATAGAGGGCGACATAGCAAGCAGCGTGTTCACACTCTCAGACCGGATTTCTTCAGCAAATTCAGGTCAGTTCAAAGAATGTGAAGTGAAGATTGCTGGTACTAACCTCTCTTTGATGATTGATGTGGGGGCCAAAGTGTCAATTCTTAGTGATAAACTGTATCATCGACATTTCTCACATTGTAGCCTGTCATCGACATCGAGCAAGCTCATAGCATATGGTGAACCACCTACACTGATTTCCGTTCTGGGCACGGTTGAGCTTCCTGTCGGGTACAAGGATGTACATCTCGACAGCTTTACGTTCTACATAGCGAAGGGCGAGAGCCTTATGGGAGTCAATCTGTTCGACGCCCTAGGATTTCAGATGAACGACCACACTGGTGAACGCATTCGGCTCATAGACAATGCGTATAGAGAACGCTATGCTGCACTTTTCAACGAGTTTGGTAAATGCAAAGGATATTGCCATGCACCAAGGGTGGATTCCTCAGTCCCACCTACTGCACAGAGTCTCCGTCGACTTCCGTTAGCTGTCAGGGATGAAGTCTCAAAGGAACTTCATAGGCTTGAATCCGATGGCATCATCGAGCGCATCGATTCATCCCCGTGGGTGTCTAATCTGGTCATCGCACGCCGTAAGAATGGAGATCTTATACCCCATTCACAGTGGCCTCAAACACCGCGACAGCAGCGGGACTGTCCCGCTGCTGTCGCGGTGTTGTCTTCAGTGTGAAGGCTCGGACCCGTTATAAACTATCGCGGGATAACACCGCCTAGCGATAATGCCGACACAAACTATCGCTAGGCACGCCTAGCTACAGCAGCGGGACAGTCCCGCTGCTGTCGCGGTGTTTACTCAGTGTGAAGGCTCTCCGCTATAACACCGCGACAAACACGTGTGATTTGTTTACTTACCTATCACTGACCTCTTTTCTCCAGCAATGGGGAACATAAAGTGACATAGAAATAAAGTAACCAGTGGATTCAAATTGATTTTATTATTATGTAGATATTATAATTATCCAAATAAAAATATTTCACACTTCAAAAAATTAAAATATTCTGACTGGAAGCAATACAAATGCTAGTTTTTTAAAAAGTAATATGATCGAGGATACAAAAAGCAACTACATGAGGAAGAGTGTGTAAAGTACAGCTAGCGCGCGCAATTTCAAGCAATCGAAAACCCCGCGCTGAAGTATTTCCGGTCATATCGGGGTCACTCGCGGGTCATGAGCCATGCATACACGTGTTTGTTACGGAGGTAATAAAAATCACCCGCTGCAGCGTGAATGGGTACATGATATTTATCCCGCTGCTGCAGCGGGATAACTTTTCTACTGTGAATGCATTTGTAGCGGTGTTATGGCGGTGTCGCCGCTCCGCTACAACGCCGCTACAAATTTCAAAACCACTGTGAATGGGGTATTAGACTTTGTGTAGATTTGAGGGCAGTCAACAAGGCAATCATTCCGGATAAGTATCCACTTCCTACTATGAATGAACTTTCAGCTTCATTCCACGGAGCTAAAGTTTTCTCTAAACTAGACATGAGATGTAGCTATCTCCAGGTTCCGCTAGCAGAGCAGAGCCGCCATCTCACTGCATTCAACACACACATAGGCATGTTTCAGTATCGCCGTATGCCCTATGGACTGAACTCAGCACCTAGCGCATTCCAGAAAATCGTTTCTTCAGTTCTAGCTGGAATCGAGGGCACGTTGAATCTCCTTGATGATGTGGTAGTCTTCGGAGAGGACAAGGCTCAGCACGATCAACGATTAGCAGAAGTCATGACGCGCCTCGCCAAGCATAACTTGACGCTCAACGAGGCCAAGTGCACGTTCGCTGCTTCGGACATTGATTTTCTGGGATATCATGTCACTGCAGATGGTCTGACGCCTACACTCGACAACGTTGCAGCTATCCGAACACTCCCAGCCCCAACGAATGTGAAGGAGCTAGCCTCATTCTTGGGAACAACGAACTTCTACCGCAAATTCGTGCCACAATACGCAGCAATCGCAGAACCTCTGCAGAAGCTTCTCCGGAAGGACGCGCTTTGGGAATGGCACAACGCACAAGAGACCGCATTCAACACGCTCAAAGGAAGAATCGCAGAGCCGCCAGTTCTCGCTCACTTCACTCCAAGCGCTGAAACGTACGTGACTACAGACGCGTCAGCGTTCGCTATCGGAGCAGTGTTATCGCAAACGATCGACGGCAGTGTACGTCCGGTCGCATTCGCATCTCGAGCGTTGTCGGACACAGAGCGAAAAGTATTCTACAGGAGAACGCGAAGCTCTCGCATGCATCTATGCCTGCGAACACTGGCATATGTACCTCTACGGTCGCAAGTTCACACTTCGTACTGACCATCAAGCCTTAACAACCTTGTTGAGCACTTCAGGATCTGGACACCGCCCACTCCGCATCTACAGATGGTCAGATCGACTGCACCAATATGACTTCAAGGTCGAATATCTCGCGGGTTCACGCAACCGAGTAGCAGATATGCTTAGCCGTACACCGAACGCGAATAGCAATCGCGATAGCCATGCAAGAAGCGACATCGAAGACGACGTCGAAGACGACGTCGAAGACTACGTTCTTATGGTGATCTCTCACGTGACCGCAAAGCTTGTGACGCGTGAGCAGCTGAAAACAGAGTCAGCCGCAGATGCAACTCTACAGAAGGTCTGTCATTATCTCCAAACAGCATGGCCTAGAGAGATTTCCGAAGACCTCGTTCCATATCATCGTGTTCGCAATGAGCTTGCTATCTTCGACGACACGTGTATCGCCGGTGGCACCCGAGCGGTAATCCCGAAATCGCTTCAACATCGTGTGTTACAAACCGCACATGAAAGTCATCCAGGTGTGGTGAAGATGAAGCAACGATGTCGGGAAGCAATCTGGTGGCCAGCGATCGATCGACGCGTAGAAGATCTCGTCAGATCTTGTGAAGCGTGTACTCTCAGCGAGAAAACTCAACCACGGCCAGCACCACTGCAGCCGACCCCATGGCCGAAGAAGCCATGGCAGCAACTTCAAGTCGACATCTTTGGGGAAGTCCAAGCCGCTCCTCAAAGTCAGCGATTTTTGTTAGTTGTACACGACCTCCATAGCAAGTGGCCTGAGATAGCAGCAACAAGCTCAGTCACTACGACATCAGTCATTAGCATCTTGGAGAAGATGTTTACCAAGTGGGGTCTTTCAGAATCTATCACCACGGACAATGGACCACAGTTCACGTCTGAACAGTTCGAAGAATTCCTAGCCGTTAATGGAATTCAACATCGCCTCACAACTCGCTACAACCCTCAAAGCAATGGCGGCGTAGAGCGTTTCAACCGGGTAATCAAGGAGAGCTTGAAAGCGAATCTCGCAGATGGAATGACCTTCGATAAGGCCATCCAGACCCTACTACGCACGTATCGCTCAACACCTCATTCGCTAACCGGAAAGACTCCAGCAGAGTTGATGTTGGGACGGAACCTCCGTATGCCATTCAACATCCTGAAACCACTGGTTTCAGAGCCTGCAAGCACACAGGCTGAAGCGAGAGAGATTGAGAGGAAACAGCAAAGCATGAAAGCGTACACTGACAAACGCAGACGAGCAATCACTCCGAAATTCGCTATCGGTGACTGGGTTCGTGTAAAGCGTCCAAATCGCAAGCACAAGCTAGCTTCGGGGGTATCGAAACCCAAACAGATCGTGAAGAAGCTCGGCTCGAATGCATTTGTACTAGATGACGGAACGCGATGGAACACCAGACGCCTTATCGCGAGCAAGCCAGGCAACATGAATGAAAGCGATTGGGAAGACACCTTTCCATTCCCTACAAGCACTGAAGATCAAGAGCAACAGCGAGCAGAACCGCGAACTGTTCGTCGTTCTCAGCGTCTAAGGAGACGACCTGGATATCTACGAGATTACAGATCTTAAATCCTTAGAGCCGACAAGTATTGAGCATAGAAATTAAAAAACTGGAACGTTTAAGTTTTGGACTCATATGAAACAATTGCTCAATATAGGTTAATAAAATTTCAGGCTTGTTGTTAATAAACAAGTTTTATTTTCTGGACTCATAAACTTTTGAACTCATATCTGGACTTAGTTATATAACATTATTCATCTCTTTAAAGGAGGGAAATATGTTGTGTTTGTAAGACTGTGCTAACAGTCAACGTCGAGGGCTCAATCCCCTTTATGTACACATGATCACAATATGATCGATCATCTTGGAATAGATTAAATCATCTCAACTTCTAAATTCATTGTATCTAGTTTTATGTCTCTGAGTTCCTAAATACTACAGTGATCCTATCCCATGAGTTTTCAACATTCATGAGGCGTTCCATGTAACTCTTCCACGCTTCTTTCACGGAAGTAGCCTCAATGACAATGTTTTCAGCCTCATCTCTTGCACATATTGGGCCCAATGCGTCCACAGGAGCTTGTGTTATCTGCTTTACTATCTTGCTTCTTTTGATTCCCTTCTGTTTTTACCTCAAGAAACTCAATTCTCTTAGCCTCCTGGGCTTCCCAAACCATTTGCCATGAGTTTCTCTTTGCTATCTTGTATGCTTTGTGGTCTCCCCCCCTGATTGATTCCAGATTTTAAACTTTACATTCTTCTCCTCAACAGCCTTTGTGACATCCTCATTCCACCACCAGGTTTCTTTGTGTCTGCTTTTTTCTCGTGTCCACCCGCATACCTCTGCTGCTGCCTCAAGCCAAACCTTTTTTTTTGCCAGCCAAGAAGAGAGCCGTGAAGTACCCCACAGGTAATATGTGTAATTGATGACTGGAAGTTATTTACAGAGCTGTATTGAGTTCTGTCTGACAGGTAGCTACTAAACCACTCAGGGGCCTTCCCTCTGACACCCTAGTGAGACAGTTTATAAGAAGAATTGTATGGTCAATAGTATCGAACGCCTTTGGGAAGTCTAGAAATAAACCGATTGTGTGACAAGAGTCATCAATAGCACAAACAATGTTATCAATGAGTACATAGCATGACTTGTAGAGTGTTTTTTCTAAATCCAAATTGAACGTCACTAGGTAAACTGTGTTGTGTAGGGAAATTTATAGTTCGTGAATAGACAAGTTTGAAAAAGAGGCAAGTAAAGAAATTGGCCTATAATTTCCCTGTTTACGTGAGACACCTCTTTTGAATTCAGGTATTACTATCAGGCTCTTTTCATTGAAAAGGGTACGTCACCACATATAAGAGAGATGTTAAATATATGGGTTAGTGGGATGACTATTTCGGAAATAACATGTTTAAGTAGTATATTTGATATGCCATCATATCTTGGACCTTGGCATGACTGGATTCAATCATAGACCGAAAGTCATCATGTACTTCTTTCTTCTGAAGCTTCCAGATCTGCAGCCTTGGCTTGAACTTCCTTCGTTTCTTCTTACCAGCCTTTATGTGGAGGTCTGCAGCTACTAGGTGATGCTGAGAGACACATTCCTCCCAATCAGTGGCTCTTACCAGGATGTTATAGATTTGGGTTTTGTTTCCCTCAGAGTCATATGTGATAAGGTGACTGTTTGGTTTGCTATCATCATTTCCATGGCTTCAGCAAATTCTAGAATTGTCTCCCCCTCTGTGTTCCTTCTGCCAAATCCCATCCCTCCATGTGCACCCTAGTAACCATCTGTTAACTTGCCAACATGACCATTAAGGTCACCTCCTAGGATGATTGATTCCTTATCAGGGATGTTTGCAACAATATGCATCTGATCCCAGAAGACATTATTCTCCTCCTGTGTCCTGGCTGGACGGTGCCCGTATTGTTCTGTCTTACCATAAAAGGAAATTTGTTTTATGCCGGATGCCCTTCCTGTCGCTACCATAAGTGGCATCTTCCCAGCAACTCTTCCACCCGTAGCCGTTGGTCACCGAGGCGCAGCTCATATGCCCCCTGCAACACGGAGCCAGTGGCTGACTTGTCCTAGATGCATGACCAACTGGGGCCATGCTTTGACAGGTGTTATTTTTCATCCTGCAGGGTGTCTAGGCACCCTCCCACATAGAGACTTGGCGAGGGGGCGGATTAGCCGGCAACTCGACCATGAAGCTGGCAGTACAGGCCTTACATGGTTACCTGTAGCAACAAAACAGTTGGCCTGACAAAAATGGACAATAATTATCCTATACCTGGTAGAGAGGGCGCTTTATATTGAAAACACTACCAGCCCCCAGTGGTTTTGTGGCCCTTCGGACGCCATATTGGATGTCATGTGGTTTCCTGAACCACTGCTTTACGTTCTAACTTATCCTAATAGATTCTATGACCCCGAAAACCAAAGCATAGACACCCCAATTATGTCTCTCGGATAGAATGATACTAAGTGATTTATGGTCACTTTTAGGTATCGGCGGCCACCTTGGACGCCATCTTGAGAATAACAGCTTTTTGAACCTCCGATTCGGTATACTTTCAGTATGTTATTCCTGAGGTCGAATACTTCTAGAAACCGTTGAATAACCTTTTGTTGCAATTATGGGGGTCAAACCATATATCGACCCGACTATGTTGTTTTCTGCATGTTTATAGAGATGATGTAAAGCCAACAAGATAATGTGTAGTAGATGACACTGGTCTGTCACCGAATTGATGAGTTATTAAATATCTTTCAATAACCATTGAGCCATAAAAGATTCAGCCAACTTAGAAAAATGTGAAGTCAACGCTATAGGACGCAGATTAGTAATACCAGGTGGGTGCGATTTTGGAATAGCAGTTACTTGAGTGGATTTCCACTGTGAAGGTACAACTCCTTGTCTGAAAGATATATTAAGGATCCTAGTAACAGGTACACTCATTTCACATGCATGTTCTTCAATAATGTCTCTATGCTTTATGTAACTGTAATTTACGTAATTCACAATATACTTCCCACAACTAATTTCTGGACTCTCACACTGAGAAGGTAAAAAGGCTGGTAATGATTTCCTGAGAAAGATCAGAAGCATTAGACACAAAAAGTCATTAATTGCATTTACTGCTTGTATAGGATACCAAGTACTTTGAACATCAATACCAGAATTTATTATCGGAATATGGTCCTGGTTACCATTTGTAAGTATCTTTATATGTATAAACCAGGCTGAAGGATTATTTAAATTTGAGTTTTTAATACGAGTATTATGATTTTTTTTTTGCAACAGAAATAGCCTGAGCAACTTTATTTCTTAAATGTCTCCAAAGAGTATCGTTTCCTTTTTTAAAGGCTATTTGTAGGTCACGAATAAGTGGTTTGATAAATGGAGTTACCCAAGGTTTGTCAGTACTACAATCCTGTTCTTTTTATCAGTCGTATGTTTTGGATGCCAAATAATACAATTGTGATCGCTCCTACCAATTGGACGAAGAATTGAATTATTTTCATAAAATCTTATCAAGTATATTACATCACCATGTTCGTTTATTGACTACTTGTCTAAAACTATCGTCTCTTAACATTTCTTGAAAACTTAGAGCACCAAGAGCGGCTATTCCCGCATCAGGATTTTTTTTC
The DNA here is from genome assembly GCA_035222895.1 of Strongylocentrotus droebachiensis. Classification (NCBI taxonomy): domain Eukaryota; kingdom Metazoa; phylum Echinodermata; class Echinoidea; order Camarodonta; family Strongylocentrotidae; genus Strongylocentrotus; species Strongylocentrotus droebachiensis. The sequence continues at coordinate 72,707 of JAVYIG010009022.1, forward strand.
AAAGTGGTACGTAGCTGGAATTTGTAAAGTAAAGCACGTGATTACAAATGGTAGTTTGAAAAATTCGATTCTGTTAAATAGTTAAGTTTGTATTAATCAATTATTATTTGAGTTCGAATACGCCAAATTGAAGAATTTTTTCCATGCTATTTGTTAAATAAATTATGCAATCAAAAGAATGTTCAATTAAATAGTTTGATAGAAGTAGCTGCATGAGTTTTGGAGATATATCTAGTTTCAAGACGAAACATTACTATTTATCCCTCCTGAAACAAAAACTTCAGAAACCAATTGGTACACGGACTTACTGGGAGAAAAAAAAAATTGAAATTACCTTTTTCTTTTAATTGGCAGAAAGTATTCAATTTTGAATTTCAACAAATAGGAAATAATAGAATAAAGCAAGTTAATTTAAGTATTACATAATATATTTCAATCAAAACATAATCTGTGCAGATGGTGTATAATTGAAAATGACCAGTGTGATATATGTAAAGAAACAAAAACAACTTTTCATGTTTTGTTAAAACGTAACAAGGTTCGATGAAAATGAAAAAGCATTAGTTAAAGGCTATTTTATTGAAGAAAAAAAAATTGTGATAAACTTCATGTTCGTTTTAGGTCAATACATAATATACATAATGTATATCCAACTTCGTTTGGTAAAGAGGTACAATAGTAAAAGTCTGTTCATTAATTTCAAATTAAAACTATTATAGCAAATAAGCTAAGTATTTATTGACGAAACACAAAGAAATTGTCAAGAAATTTTAAGGTAATAACCATTTATTCAATTAATTTTGTCTTTGTTATTGTGCTGACATGTATAATTGAAGTATAACATATGTTAAACAAAACACCTCGGTAAGAGGTCAAGAAAAAAAAGTTCCCGCGTCAGGATATTTTACAAGTAAACAACTAATTGTCGAAATTACATAGTCAACACAGTCCGTCCCTTTAGAACTTCTTGGAGGAAAATAGAGTACACACAGATTAATGCAAGAGATTTTCCTCGGTAAATGTGGGGGTCTTAAGATAATCGCCAAGACGTGGTTATAATGCAAAGAAGTTCTTAATTTTGAAGAAATGATGGATAAATGCAGCATATGCATGTATTTTGGGGGTAAGTGTGGAAGAAATCTTTGAATTATTAAGTCCCTAGATTTTGTGAAGTGTCTGTCCATTTTGGCACATCCTAGATAGGTTTAAGTCTTTCGTCTTCTATTGTGCATGGCTGATCGTCAACGAAACGGGGTTCAGTCTTTTGTCAACTCTGTTTGCTGCTACGGCAGGCAGCCAGTGAAAACGAATTCGTTTAATCAAATTATGGAAATGCAAGCATCACTTTCAACAAACATAACTTTTGTTTTATTCCTGGCTCATTTTTCCTGATTGAGTTGTCATATGAAAGGGCAGAAAATGAACTTTCTAGAAATGTGCTTTCTTCTTTGAAATTCAGATACCGCCCGCCAAATGACCTTTTGGTACCCTCCCTTCAAATTGTTTTTAATCACTCATGTGTGAAACATGCATCATATGAGTTGCATCATATGAAAGAGGAGGATCTACAGTTCTTCGAACTCGAAGAGTCGCACAGGGGGTTTTAGGATCAGATCTGCCCCCTGTTCCAGCACTTTATGAAGAACGCCTACTTTCAAAAGTTAAAGTTATGACAGACAATACTCATCTTCTCAATGATTGTTTCAGGTTCAACCGTTCTGGAATAAGACTGTTCCCTCCCCGTACTCGCCTTTCACGTTCTCGTAATTCATTCATCCCCGATTCCATACATGTGTATAATTCAACTGTGACGCGATAACTATATACATAAGGCTATCTACCTATCTTTATAATCATATATTTCCTACTGGATTTGAAATTGTTATTGTTGTTTTCGATAGCTGTCCGTTTAATTGCACTTCAATAGCCGCTATTGAAGTGCAATTAAACGGATAACTGGAGACTGTGGATCGGGAGCTAGCGGATGGGGGGGGGGGGGGGGACTGACGGGAAATATACTATGAGACATTTTAATTTATGACGCATGTTAATTGTAGGCAATATGAAATTGAGGGGCACATTGTTACACCCTCAAATGTAATAACTCCCACAAATGTAATAACGCCCACAAATGTAATAACACTTTACCCACAAATGTAACAACACCCACAAATGTAATAACACTTTACCCACAAATATAATAATTTCACCCACAAATGTAATAATGACTTTACCCACAAATGTAATAAATTTTAAGTGATATTTTGAATCACCCACAAATGTAATAATGACTTTACCCACAAATGTAATAAATTTGAAGGGATATTTTGTCGAATTTAAAACTAAAACCTTGTAATAAAGCATGGGTATAGCGCGCAGTCTTTGCTCCAGACCCGGTTATTTCAAAAAAATTAAAAAATCTTCAAAACTAAGACCACACCATCTTCCAAACTAAGACCCGGTAATAAAGCATGGGTTTAGAGCGTAGTTTTTCTTCCAGACCCGGTTATTTCAAAACTTTTTAAAAATCTTCAAAACTAAGACCCCATCATCTTATTTCTGTGGAAGAACATATATAAGTATTGAGCGTAGTCTTTCCTCCAGACCCGGTTTTTCAAAAGTTAAAAAACAAACAAAAAACAAAACAAAACAAAACAACAAAAAAAACTTTTAAACTAAGACCCCTCTATCTTCCAAATTAAGACCCGGTAATAAAGCATGGGATTAGAACGTAGTCTTTACTTCAGACTCGGTTATTTTTAAAAAAAAATCTTCAAACTAAGACCTCACCATCTCATTCCTGTGGAATAACATGGGTATAGAGCGTAGTCTTTCCTCCAGACCTGGTTATTTCAAAGGAAATAGAAATTTAAACAAATCTTCGAAACTAAGCCCATCATCTTATTCCTCTTTTTTTTCATTTAAAAAATAAATTACATTATTACATATGTGGATACAACACGTCACAAATAAATGATTGGTCGGCGGTCACACGAACTGACGAATCAGTCAAAATGGTCCATAATATAACACACAGAGGAGGGACCGATTCGATGGTTCGTTGACCGTCGACGATTTCTTAATCATGTAAATATTCTATTGTAAACAAACAAAAGTGTATCAACTGGGTTAAAGAGCTTCCCTCTTATACAAAACTCCTAAACGAGGACCCGAAAAAGGTCCTTGGATGGAAATCTCCTTTCGAGATTTTCTTTAGTAGGAAACCAGAACAAAATTATATCTCCCGTCAAAAAACAAACTATACTATCCATGGTTGGGAAAAGAATGTACAAGCTGTTCGAAGAAAGGCTTACAAGGCTTTGCAGCGTGTAAAAAAAAGAACGATTAGATCCCAGGAAAAAAAAACTTAATGTACCAAACATACCAGATCAGGTAAAGGTTGTTAATATTCTTTATCTCATTGTATAATTAAAATAATTATTTCCTTTTGATCAGTCATACTTCATTTAAACTCCGTCTACTCTTAAAGCATCTGAAAAGTATTACTGAAAAACTTTTGGAGTTGTACGTGTTAAGTAGTTTTATATGGACGAATACTAAGTTACAGAAAGCCAGGTACATTTTGTATTTCGGCATCTTGTTCTCTTGTTTTTCCTAGCTTAGAAGAATTGTCACGTGTTAGGTTGTTTGCGTTTTATATCAAGTTCAGTTGATGTTATCAGGTTTAATATTGCCCAAATTATAACCTTGTTTGCTTGTAAAAGACATGTGAGTTACTCCACCTTTTTATACGTAATAATTATTTTGGTTCTGTTACCGTCTGTATATTAATGAAACAACCTCTTCATTCGTTTGGAATAAAATACTTTCTATCTTACAAAATCTATGTATCCATCATTGCATTTAATACTATAAAACCATAACCTCTGCAATTTACTCACATTGATTGAGAGAGTATATAGATATTTTATCAGTCAAAGGGTTCTGCAATCGTTCATCCAAAACATGCAAATATGTTTCGCGCGATCTCTTTATACAGCTATTTATGATTTGTTATATGAAAGTATGCGTTGTTATTTGCTTGTTAACCGATTATCATCCCCCAAAAAAAGAAAAAACAGGGTCATAGTACATAATAAATATAAGGTATAATGTGTAAATCATCAGGGATAATTATGTTATAATAATTAATCTCAAGGAAGATATGCTGCCGGCGAAGAAGCAAATGGAGGAATAGAAAACATTATAAAAAAAAGCTGAAGATGGAAAACGACATTGCCAGATAGACAGAGAGACAGACAGGGAGAGGGAAAGAGAGAGAGAAAGAGAAAAAAGGGGGGGGGAGGGGGCGGGAGAGATAGAAAGTTGGACGTAGTCCGTACTGTATTTATTTATATGATTTTTGTCTCTCCGATCAACGGTCAACGAACCATCGAATCGGTCCCTCCTCTGTGTGTTATATATGGACCATTTTGACTGATTCGTCAGTTCGTGTGTCCACCGACCAATCATTTATTTGTGACGTGTTGTATCCACATATGTAATAATGTAATTTATTTTTAAATGAAAAAAAAGAGGAATAAGATGGTGGGTCTTAGTTTCGAAGATTTGTTTAAATTTCTATTTCATTTGAAATAATCGGGTCTGGAAGAAAGACTACGCTCTATACCCATGTTATTCCACAGGAATGAGATGGTGAGGTCTTAGTTTGAAGATTTTTTTTTTTTAAATAACCGAGTCTGAAGTAAAGACTACGTTCTAATCCCATGCTTTATTACCGGGTCTTAATTTGGAAGATAGAGGGGTCTTAGTTTAAAAGGTTTTTTGTTTTGTTTTGTTTTGTTTTGTTTTTTGTTTGTTTTTTAACTTTTGAAAAACCGGGTCTGGAGGAAAGACTACGCTCAATACTTATATATGTTCTTCCACAGGAATAAGATGATGGGGTCTTAGTTTTGAAGATTTTTAAAAAGTTTTGAAATAACCGGGTCTGGAAGAAAAACTACGCTCTAAACCCATGTTTTATTACCGGGTCTTAGTTTGGAAGATGGTGGGGTCTTAGTTTTGAAGACTTTTTTTTTTTTAAATAACCGGGTCTGGAGCAAAGACTGCGCGCTATACCCAGCTTTATTACAAGGTTTTAGTTTTAAATTCGACAAAATATCCCTTCAAATTTATTACATTTGTGGGTAAAGTCATTATTACATTTGTGGGTGATTCAAAATATCACTTCAAATTTATTACATTTGTGGGTAAAGTCATTATTACATTTGTGGGTGATTAAAAATTATAACATTTGTGGGTAAAGTGGTTATTACATTTGTGGGTGAAATTATTACATTTGTGGGTAAAGTGTTATTACATTTGTGGGTGTTGTTACATTTGTGGGTAAAGTGTTATTACATTTGTGGGCGTTATTACATTTGTGGGAGTTATTACATTTGAGGGTGTAACACACATGCACATTATAAATAATTATTCATTTTTATGTACATCGTTTTCAGTTTGTTAAATTTTATATTGTATTTTCTATCATTTGTATTTTCACTGTCAAAGAAGCCATTTGAAGCAAAATTTCTATGTAATGTTTGCATGCATGGACCAATAAAATAATCTTGAATCTTGAATCTTGAATATTTACAAATTTGTGTAATTTATTAATTATAATTGTGAGTAATTGTATAATAGTAATTGTATAATGTACATGTATACTCTGTAATTAAACATAATTTGTATATTTTGTATTATCATATCTCTTGGATAATCATCTATATATAGAAATATGTTTCTAAAAGAAATGTTAACTAAAACGGAATAAATAAATAAATAAATAAACTAGGCTAAAAAAAGATTACCTATTAGTTTGAAAGTGCATGACAAAATTGCATATGACATTTAGAAAATGGTGACAACATGTTTTACTATTTAAATGTTAAAAACTGCATAATTGGAACATGTATTATTTCACGATTATTTGATATTATATAGTTGGTTAGTACATTAGAATCAATAATTAATATAAAGATTGCTAAAAGTATTGATTTCTTTATTCTTGTATGTATTTATAATTTGTTAACTGAATTCTATGAGTCTCCGGACTTTTTATTCAGTATGTATTTACTTACAATAAACCAGAATTGAATTGATTAAGTTATGATAAAACATCAATAATTCTCGGTTTCGTTTTTTCTGGGACGCACTGGATGGTAACTATCACATTAACCTTTTCACTATTTTAATATAGGATTTCTCGGTCACTTTCGTAAGCTTTTCATTCGTTTTGATACAAAGTTCATTCAAATTCGCGAAATAAAGCTGCCGGCGTGTTAATTACATTCAAAATAACACTTTTTTCATTTGATTTAGGGTGCGTTCAATCGAATTTTCGAAGCTAGAATCACAAACATGAATCACAATTCAAAACGCCGTTACAAAAAGCAAGGTCACTGCGGTTTGCGTTCAAGCGATTTTTCATCAACGCTGATTCTAGCTCATTGCGAGCCAAACCACTGCGCATCACACTGCGCAGTATGGCCCAGGAACTTCGGCGCGCGCTTTCTGGAATTGTTTACGGCCGACTGTCGACTGCTGTTTTGAGCATAGATCGCAATAATAAGACAAAGAATGAGAAGGTGATAGAAGGAAGAAACAAAGAATAACATAAGGAAAGACAGAAAGATAAAGTCGATAGAATGATTAAAACAAAGAATAACATAAGAGAAGGTGAAAGAAGGAAGAATCGAAGAATAACATAAGGAAAGACAGAAAGAGAGAGTGATAGAATGCTTAAAACAAAGAATTACATAAAAGGTGATAGAAGGAAAAAACAAAGCATAACATAAGAATAGAAGGAAGAAACAAAGAATAACAAAAGAGAAGGTAATAGAAGGAAAAAACAAAGAATAACATAAAAATAGAAGGAAGAAACAAAGAATAACATAAGGAAAGACAGAAAGAGAATGTGAAAAAAGGAAGGAACAAAGAATGACATAAGGAAGAACAGAAAGAGAAAGTGATAGAATGATTAAAACAAAGAATAACATATAAGAGAAGGTGAAAGAAGGAAGAATCAAAGAATAACATAAGGAAAGATAGAAAGAGAAAGTAACAGAATGATTAAAACAAAGAATAACATAAGAGAAAGTGATAGAATTATAAAAACAAAGAATAACATAAGAGAAGATGATAGAAGGAAGAAACAAAGAATAACATAAGGAAATACAGAAAGAGAAATTGATAGAATGCTTAAAACAAAGAATTACATAAGAAAAGGTGATCGGAAGGAAAAAAACAAAGAATAACATAAGTATAGAAGGAAGAAACAAAGAATAACATAAGGAAAGACAGAAAGAGCAAATGATAGAATGATAAAAACAAAGAATAACATAAGAAAAGGTGATAGAAGGAAAAAAAAACAAAGAATAACATAAGAAAAGGTGATAGAAGGAAAAAAAACAAAGAATAACATAAGGAAAGACAGAAAGAGCAAATGATAGAATGATAAAACAAAGAATAACATAAGAAAAGGTGATAGAAGGAAAAAAAACAAAGAATAACATAAGAATAGAAGGAAGAAACAAAGAATAACATAAGGAAAGACAGAAAGAGAAAATGATAGAAGGAAAAACAAGGAATAACATAACGGAACAGGCCACGATGGTATAGTGAACGCAAATTGCATGCAAAGCGGGCGCGCGGTTTTTCCCAAACCGGAAGAGGCTTCGTCATACAATCATGATTGAGAACTCAGTCCGTTCAATCGAATTTTAGCGACCGTGATTCTTTTGAATCATGATACAAAACGCATCTTTTCCAGCGTTTCATGTTTGTGTTTTCAAACACGTTTATTTTTACGACCGACGAAAAAATCGCTTGAACGCATTGCGTTTTAAACTAAACGTCTTTAGAAACCGTGATTCTAGGGTGAAAAAGTGTCGATTAAACGCACCCTTACTTATTCGGTCAATGGATTTAGCACTTTTTTCGTTCAATTTAACAACCGCTTACAAATGCGCAGTTTGCATTCATTTTCGTCAACAATGGCAAATCCGACGTCCGTACCATTCAATTTCACTTTGGGTCATTCTAAATAACAAAGTTTTCATTCATATTCGCCTATATTTAGAAACCTATGGTATACATGGTATATGCACATGTTTCTCATCTAAATTAAACAAATGAGTTATATAACATGCCTACTTGCCCGTCAACATGTAGAGGGTTAAACAACTCGAGATATAAGATTGGACATCATCTTACTGATGTTCTCATCACGGACTTTATCGTACTCGGTCATCTTTTGGAAGTGATTTTACGTAGACGAACATGATAATGTAAATGCATGATGTAACTATGATCATTAACATTATAACCAAAACAAGATTTCATAATTGTATACGTGTATTCTTTAGTAATATGTCCACATGACATGAGTTATTGAGATGTGCGCGCAGTGAGAATACAATGTATCAAACTCATTAGTGATTGTGTAGCGTGATCGTGATTGTAATTGAGATGGTGATTGCGATTGTGACTGAGATGGTAATTGTGACTGTGATCACGATCGTGATTGTGATTGAGTGTGATGGTGATTCAGATTTTGATGTGATTATGATTGTGATTGAACTGTGATACTCATAGATTGTTCTGAACATGTTCAATACAGACTAAATATAATAACACAAATATAAATGGCTTCAAAGAGATTACGAACATCGAATAAATTATCAAAAACAAAACAAAACAAAACATTACAAATAAATCAATGTATAGAGTATTGATACCCCCCCCCCACCATTATGGTACGCCACTCAAATAAATACAACCGTAGTCTGTAAACACACACTTTGCATGCACTTATATCATTGCATATTCATACAAAGACAGTCTTGCTTAGTTCCATGCTAATTCTATATTGATGTGGCTAGGTTTTATCTACTTAACACATGATCGTTCAGTTGCTAAATGGTGATGATTTAGGGGGTATACATAATTATACACCCATAGTGAGGACAAATAACATGTTTGTTGCTGACCAACCCATACAATTTGAAATGGATTTAGCATGGAACTAAGCTTGCGGGGTTCTATATAACCATACTGGGTAAGATTTACATGTTTAATTTGTCTGCAAAACGTGTGAAACTGTATGCAAAGAAACGAATTTGAATTCACGGAAGACGCTATTACGTAATCGCGAATCGTTTCGCTTTAAATTGAATGAAAATGTTACGAAAAAGAAACACGTTTTAATTCGAATGAAAATGAAATGTTTTTGAATGATCGTTTTAGGAATTTAAATGCTAAAAAACGAATTTGAACGAAAAATAACAGCTGCGGTGACAGAATCGGTGAAATTGAATGAACATAAAATGAATTTGTGTGGCCAACTTACGAAAGTGACCGAGAAATCCTATAAAACTATCACTTATTTAAAAAATCTATATACACATTGCTTTTTGTAAATCCGTGTATATTTATGAAACAAATAACTATCAATGCAATTAACTTTATTCTAATGGTAGGATAAGAAAAAAATTCTACCAGCAAATAATTTATTTCAATTTAAAAGAATTAGAAAGGTATTAGAAAAAAACAATTTATATATTTTTTTCAGGTGAAAAACCGAAGAGATCAGTCTTCAGGAGCGAATTTGATATGTAAAAACTATTCGTTTCTATATGGTTTGAAAACACATTTTTGGCGCAGACTTTATATCCACTTGTATTAAACAGTATTTGCACCACATTAACGCTCCGGCATTCTGCTTGGTCTTTTGAGGAATTACTTGAGGATTAACAAGACCGGAATGTCAGTCTTTTGGACATTCTGACAATTTTTTTTCTGAGGATTTAAGAGCAAGGTCTCCGGTGGGGTCTGGCAATATAATTTCAGCTAGATCACAAACAGGATTTTTTGTAGTTATCTTTCTTTGATTATGTTAAATTATTTGACTTTACCATGACAAGATTTTACCAAGCAGTCAGAAGGGGGAGGTGTCAAAGAATAGTTGATAGTGTGTGTGTGTGTGGGGGGGGGGGGGTAAAGAGGTACATATCAATTACAAACAGCACTCCTCGTCCTTTGAATTGTCTGTATAACTTTATTCATGTTGATGCACTATCTTGTCTTGGTCATTGGCAAGATATTATGACAAGCGGCTGGAAGGGGTGGGGGGTGGTGGGGGGGGGGGGACTACCAATGCC
>JAVYIG010009023.1:0-82865 GCA_035222895.1 Strongylocentrotus droebachiensis
ACAGAGATCGCTCGCAGCGTATTAACTCCAGGAAGCACCAATACCGGCGCCGGTGTTGGAGCTCCCTGGAGTTAACAGCGTATAAGCACCTTTGAACTTCATGGCGGTATTCATCATTATTTCTATAGAGGGCGACTTATTTAGGTTTTCAGCGGTATATATAATATTATGGAATTCCAGACAACTCGCCACAAAGACAGCTCGCCCCAAGACAACTCTACACAAATACCATGGACATCTCGCCACAATACCCTGGACAACTCGCCACGGTCAAAATCGTGTGTGATAGTAGATGGTCAAATGTCTGAGGCTTTTCAATGTGATGTTGGTGTTAGCAGGGTGAAAACTTATCACCCCTGCTCTTTTGCAATATATCTTAATGATTTCGAGGATTTTCTCAGTAAACACTTAAAGGTCTCAAATTTTTATGTGAAAATGTATTATTTAGATAAAGAAGTAAACAAAGATCTTTTTATACAATTATACACATTGTTGTACGCAGATGACACCCTAATATTGGCTGACACAGCAGAGGAATTGCAAGTGGCTTTGAATGCCTTGTCTCAATATTGTAAAATTTGGAAGTTAAGTGATAATGCTATGAAAACTAAAGTACTTATATTTTCAAGAGGCAAAGTACGTAAATTTCCAGTTTTCAGATTTGGAGAAGATGAGAATTGATGTTGTGGATGATTTTGTATATCTTCGGGTTCAAGTTAATTATAATTGAAGTTTTTTAAAGGCTATTTCAAAACAGGTATCACAGGCCAGGAAAGCCCCTCTTCTCTATGTCATTAAAGGTTCAAAGACTCAAAACTGCCACTGGATATTCAATGTGAATTGTTTGACCAACCTTGTATTACCAATACTCATTTATGGATGCGAAGTGTGGGGTTATGAAGATTTGAGTCAGATTGAAATATTCCATAGAAAATTTCTCAGGTCAGCGTTATGTGTAAATAAATTTACACCAGATTGTATGATATATGGAGAAACTGGGAGGGCATGGCTAGCTAACAGTATCAAACATCGAATGGTTAGTTTCTGGTTAAGAATAGTAAAAAGGTTCTCCCTCTAAATATTCAGTCAAATTTTATTTTGTGCAAAGGTTAATTTAGTCAGAATGAAGATATGTCTACTTCTTTCAAGTGGTTATCTTGTATTGAAAAAATATTGAACCCATGCTGGTCTTGGTATTGTTTGGCTAAAGCAAGGGGAAGGATTTAGCAATAGTTGGATACTGAGCACTCTGAAGTTGAGATTAAACGATATTTCAAAACAAGATGTGATGGCAACAATTTGGACAAACAGTGTGTGCCTGAATATAGGATCTTTAAAAAGGATTGTCTCTTTGAAAGGTATTTATTTTTGCTGAGTAAAAAAGATAGAATAACACTGAGCCGTTTTAGATGTAGGTCACACCGTTTACCAATTAATAATAACAGATTCAAAGAAGCTTTTAATGAAATTAGTATTGAATGCCCATGTTGTGATATGCATGAGTCTGGTGATGAATTCCATTATGTTTTTGTATGCCCTTTTTTCAGAAAGGAAAGAGAGTTATATTTAGGTCGCAAAGTAATAGTTAAACGCCCTTGCACATTACACATGTTGATTTATTTTTATATTCCGGTATAGGACAGCTGAAGAAATTAGTACTCTTCTTAAGGATAATAATGTCATATTTTGCTGGTCTATATACATGTAAATCTGAACAATCCAATCATAAATTATGTCACCCATAAAAAGGAATGTTACAACCCGAAGTGGTAGTTAATTAAGCAACCAACAATTCTTGATCTGTAGTACAGTCTTTCTTTAGGTCAAGTATAGTTTTGATGGTTTGTTTGTTCTTTTGTTCATTTTTTTGTTAGTATACTTTTTGTGTTTGTTTGTCTTATTACATTATATTCCATTATGTTTTTGTTTGTCCAATGGACGATTATGCCGTATTTAGTTATCTGCATAAATCTTAACAATCCAATCACAACTCACTTACATGTACAAAAATGAAACTTATAATTTCTTATATAGTTAAGACAATAATGTATTTAAAAAAAAAAAAATTGTTTTGTTTTTATCTTTCTTTTTCTTCATGTTTGTATTTAGATTTTTTCATGTGGTATTCTCCACTTTTCATGTATGACTTGCCATATTGTATAATATTGTATTTATGTTTAGCATAGGCTAGGTTAAGATCATTCCTATTTATCGTTATACTTTTATATTGTTGTTTTGTTGTATTCTGTATTCTTTGTATTATTAAGCTATGTTTGTATTCTTTATTATGTATCATTGAATGACATGTACATGTGTTGTACTCTCATACCCCAGAAGGGGGTCGAATGGGTCAATAAATTATATTCTATTCAATCGCCAATAAGTTGCGATCAATCGCAACACTTCTAAGACGGGCTTCGGGAGTCTGTGTCGAATAGCCGCCCCATTTTACCCATTAGAATGTACTTTCTCTCTTCACCAAAATCATATATAGTATCAACATTTTTTCATCGAGATAGGTTATCAAACCCCCCCCCCCTAAAAAAAAAGAGAGAAAAAAAAGGAGAAAATAAAAAGAAAGAGATAAAGAACATTGTCCTAGAGTCAGGTCGATTAGCATAAAAGGAATTTCTTCGATGTCATCTTCTTACAACCATATCAATTGGTACATCATTTTCTAACGATGGGGAAACATTAAAATGGTGTTTCTCCAAATTCATCCATGCATGGGTTTGTCATACATGTCTGCTAGCATGACCAAATGTAGGTTTATACATAGTAGGTCCATAGTTTAATATCCTCATCATTTTCTACAGTTTGTCATATGATAAACATACCTCTCTTACCCCAATTTGTTTTTTCGACAGTTATAAATTCAGTTGAAGATATTCCAAATTACTTAATCACAAATTGATAGTCTGTATAGATTGAATCGATTTGAGTCGAATTCCCACTTAAATTAATTTAATTGAAGCGGTATTTGGTTTTAATAAACGACTGCCGAATTTACATGAAAAGTTCCATAGTAAAATTACTAATCATAACAAAATTGCAGTAAACGATTATAAAGATTTCATAATATCCTTACATTACTTAGGATGTTTAGTAAGAAACAGATCTTAAAATAAACGGTTAAAGTAGGCTGATTTGTTTGTTAATACATTGTTCTTCTCTTATCAGCAAACTAATCTGTCATGTTATCAATCTCCAGAGCATTCAACTTAACGGCATTCCATACAGATTGCAAAATAAACACGAAGGAATTTGTAACGAAAATGCATCAATATGTACACCATGGTCCTGTAAGGCTTTCAAAGAAATTCGATTTGATGTACTGGTCATGTTCAATGAAGCATAACTACAAAGAGTAAAATTTATATTGAACAAAAACAGTTATACCAATAACTTGACAGGATGACCCGTGAAAGCTGAAAAGCTTATTTACATTGGGGTCCTATTTATTACAACGTCTTGATGGATTATTTCTTCATTTAAAGATACAAAATAAATGCAATAAAATTCAAGCATAATTTTATAAGCACAAACATAACTAAAACTACTTTGAGAATGATAACATAAGGGAAAGACTAATATAGAAGTAAATCAATATCTTACCAATTTTCAAGTTGTACATTATGATATCATAGCACCCCTTTTCCAGTAGATAGCTTAGATAAACGATTACACAATGCATGAAGTAGATGCATATTTTCGTACAGTATTAACATACTATTTCGATAGAGGAACGATATCATTATATTGGATAATGTCAACTGTATACAGGCAATTAAAACCGATAGAAAGAATGGACATCTTCTCATTCGTTTAGTTATTTACATAATAAACAATGTAGCAGAGGAGCAGAGAGGTATATACACTCCAATAACGGTAATATAGAGTGTGAGGTGGATTACAGTGATACTTTGATAAAATACAACTTCATGTAACAAGCAAACGCGAGCATGTCTGAAGAGAGGGAAACCAAGTAACACCATTGATAACCAAGCGTCATATTAAGTGCATTGAATCCAACTCTCTCCTTCAGGTTCAGACCATCAAGGTCATAGAGCCTGATGACCACGTTACCATTCGTACGATCAACATTCGCTACATACACCCTGTCCTGCTCATCCACGGCAGCATACAGGTAGACACCGCTTGGAGCTTGTAGAGACTTACCAGCATTCCCATTTCTGTCATAGACCGTCACCACGCTTGGAATGGTGTAATAACATGAACTCGTGACGATCAAACCCGACCTGGTAGCAGATACCTGGATCGTCTTGTTGTGTTTTGTTGGAACAGTGTGTTTGAGGGTGGATCCAGTCGGGTCATAGATATAGACTTTCTTATTACCGTTGGCGATGAGGATTTCATCTGAGGGACTTCTGTTTAATCTGAGATTATAGTCAGTACTATTCACGTGGATAGTTGATTTCCTGGAGCCATCGTGAGAATAAACGTGTGCTTCTGCCCGACCCGTCGATCTACATAACGACCTGTCTTCTTGAAACACAAGATCATAATAGTTAATGTTACTTGGTATGTTTGGATACTGCCCCTTTGTACCAGCTGAATCAATGATATCTATACCATTTGCATCATTATATCCGATAGCTACACTGTCATCAGAATACGGTGTCATTCCCAACATCAGTCCCCGTAGATCTACACACTGAATGACTTGCAACTTTGGATCTGAGTCTGAAATGCTCCCGAGGTCAATACGAGTGTCATCTGCAGGCTTGAATCTCTTCTCCTGAGCTTTCTTCGTAATGGCTGCCGCAGAATTGTAATCAGTAGCCTCCTTCAGCATGGCATGCAGCTCCTCACAGAGCAAGGTATGAGCAGACAGACTGTCCGTCTCAAGACGAAACAGTCTGTCATTAGATACCAGTGTTATTGAACTACAAATACTCTTGATCCTTTGTCGATCCTTGGATTTCAAGACGTTGAGTTCGTTATCGAAACTCCGCTTTACTGCATCGATTTGCTCGATGAGATTTCGATGATTTTCTTCAAGCTCTTTAGCCTTGATGCTGTAGGCTTGACTGACATCATTCAGTAGTTTCTGCACGACAGTGAATACTTCATGACGTTGCACTTCCACATTCTGAATGTTCTTCTCCAGTTCTGATTTCTTAGTGGCACATCGCTGGACTAGGTCGTTCACCTAAACAAACAAAAATGATAGAGAAATAAGGAAAAACAGAATTTTGTAGAATGAGATGTATGCCAATTACAAAATTAAACACCAATTAAATTATAATTCTAATTCTTTGAAATTCTAGAGCGCCGTAATGTCAGCACAGCTTAATCCTGGATAATAATCTCCAAATTTGGAAGCGCCTAGCGATTGTAATAAGCTGAGTATTATTATTATTATTATTATTATTTTGCACGCCTGATAATTCACACATGTTAGAACCACGACCCCCCCCCCCTATCATCACTATGAGGACAGAGTGATTGAATACATTGTATTGTATAGAGGACTCTTTTTTTTTTTTTTTTTTTTTTTAGGGGGGGGGGGGGGGGGGAGGTCCAACAAAAATCGCAACGACTCAGCCGGGAAGGGGGGGGGGGGGGCACGTCCCTGTTTGGCAGTACATTTTTTTGCGAATTTGGGCTGATTTTAACATATTTTTTGTGTGCCCCCGGTGGGCCCCCCTGGATCCATCCCTGACCATGTACCCCTCCGTACCTTTCAGGCGCTGCGGTACCGTTCCAATTTTATGAAAGGGGGGGGGGGGGGGTGGGGGGAATACTCTTGATTTTGTTTACAATGATTTTATAGCTATGAAATGTAGTAACGCTTAGTACCTTCAAGTAGTCCCCCTCCTCAGTAGCAAACACATTTTCTCCTTTCATACACAATTTTCTTAATATTTATAAAGAATCCTTTTTTTAATTATCAACAAAAGAAAGAAAAAAAAGACGTTGCATTCTGTGTACTGTGTTGGCATGGGTTTTCTTAAGCATATGCTTTAAAACACAGAAGCAGATTTTAGATATTTTCAAATTGAAGCATATTTTCAAGTTATTATTTTAATAATGACATAACATACCTCATGTAAAAGTATTTCTATAATATTAAGGATTATATAGCTCGACAGAAAGTTTACTTTACGCGAGGGAATGTAGCAACCGAGCGAAACAACTGCTTCTGTGAAATTGGAAAGTGTGATCAAGTATAGTTTAAACACAACGGAATATCCCAGCCTCCTTCAAAATAATGATTTACATATTAAAGAGTGAGCATATGGAACCATCAGAAAGGGCTTCATGTCTTGTGAGAGGGGTTGCAAAAGTCTTGTCCCACCTACTTTACTAAAAAGAATCAATAGTCTTCACTCCTTACCCGCTTCAAGAGAAAAATATAGTAGACAGAGTTTGTACAATGATAAGAAACATTCAAACTATTAAAATTGCGAGGAAGCCTAATGACCAAGAGTGTATTTGGAAAGTTGAATCCGCATTTTAGAGCACTTAAAAGCCTTTCTATTCTGCAATATTATCAATTGTAATTGTGCTATTGCCTTGCGCGCCGATGGGGCTTGTTGTCGTCGAAATTAATGGCGTGTACCATCGTCGTTGGATGATTTTCACCATAATTTGAGCAACCCCCAGGCCTTTGCCTTCTC
Organism: Strongylocentrotus droebachiensis; assembly: GCA_035222895.1. Taxonomy (NCBI): domain Eukaryota; kingdom Metazoa; phylum Echinodermata; class Echinoidea; order Camarodonta; family Strongylocentrotidae; genus Strongylocentrotus; species Strongylocentrotus droebachiensis. The sequence continues at coordinate 6,645 of JAVYIG010009023.1, forward strand.
CCCCTTTATAGAGGAAAACTCTACCCGAATACAACGGTGCCTTGGCGTAGAGTTTCTTATTTTTATTTTATAGCTACAACAGATTGCCATACATCGTTATACATCACAGCTAGTTCATTTGTTATTGAAAACATGAAAAGTGAGATCACTGTATGTTGAATTTATAAATATATTTTAAGAATTATTAAAAGCTTATCGATATATGGCGAAATTGTGCCTTGTAAAGGGATGGACAATAAAAAGCCGCCACCTTGATAGAAAAAAATTAGCCTCCTCGCTTTGATGCTTCTGAAACTTCTGGTAGAATGCTTGCATCTATTAATGTGCGAGGGAGAGTAGCGAATGGAAGATAATTTTCGAATTTGGAATGGAACTCTTTGTTTTGTAAATTAGAACCTCTTTTGTATGGTTATACTGCAAAATTGATGATGTCGAAAGTTTGTGTCTGGCAAGGGAGCGGAAAAGACAAATCCTCCTCTGTATTTAAAGATATTTTGCCTTGGGAAGGGAAGGGGACAGAATCGATTTGGCTCCACCCCCGATAGAGGGAATAATATGTCCCTTATAGCTTTTGCTGCCTGTTGGAGACAGGTTTTCGTAGTATAAACACAGGATTTCTGTATTTTTTAAGGGGTGGCAGCGACCAAAAACTGAGTAAATTTAGGTTTTAGAATTGTTAAATTCTGCATTTTAGAGGTCTTATATGCCGATAGGGCTTTGCTGCAAAGTATTTATTGTTATTAAGGGGGAATCTCATTTTGCCACCGCCATTTGATATATGAGAGAGTATGCTTCCATGCTTGCGGTGTCTACATTGTAGACATGGTTTAGAAACATAATAAACACCTATGTCGCCACTTTCGGTGCGTATGGTACCTTCCCCTATCTGAATTGTATGGGTACAACTTGTCAGGCCGAAGCCAAACGCAATAGTGTTTTGTCAAATGATCCCACTTACCTTTAGACGTAACTGCTTCTCGAAGTCAGCCTTGTTCTTGATTTTGTGATATTGATGACCGACGATCACGCACTTGAGACAGACATGGACCTTACAGTCCTCACAAAACATATCTTTGTTCTCTTGTTCGTGGATGCAGCACTTCTCGGATAGATGGCCAATGCTGACCTTCCCGTTGTTGATATCCTGTATGGATACAATATCATGACTTTTATAGGCTCTAAGATGTTTATGACAATCCAGACACTTATCACAAATGTAGTTATTACATGTACAGCAAAATGAGACAGCATCTTGCTGAACCATGCAAGCAGTGCATTTCGGACGCATCTCAAGGACAGCGTTCATCCCTCCACACTCGGCGTGGTAATTGTCTACAAGTCCGTTGACAGTCACATTGGTGAGGAAATCATCAACACGGTTCGCAGACAACTTGGTGATCTTCCTGCAGAGAGGACAGATCATGTGATCGAGATCCTGGTGGGAAAGGTCATAGTTCTTGAGACATTTCCGACAGAAGGTGTGTCTGCATGAAGTCAAGATGGTTGCCTCGTCGAAGATATCCAGACATAGTGGACACGTCAGGTTCTCTGAAGAGCTTGGAGCTTTCTCTTCCTCAGTTTTCTCAGCCATTGCTACAAATATTATGATTTCTGGTTTAATACAAACACGAGCTCATTCTACGTCTATATCCAATTTATGTGCAATTAAACTCAAAAGTGTGATCAGCTGACGTGTAATAGAAGCCAATACTCAGTTCAACGTAGTAGACTTTACCAATATTCGACTCTACGCAACAAGTGCGTCTTAACTGCATGCAGTTCTGTACCCAGTTCTCACGTTGATTAAAATATGTGTCGAAAGAGGTGCGCCTAACTTTGATCAAAAGTATTAATTCTCTATTCAAATGTGTACGTGAATACAAATCATAGGTTATAATGGTAAAATAACACTTGACTAGATCTACTGTGCATATATGCAGTTTGTGCATCCTATAAATAGCAGTGGGTTTTCCCACAGAGAGCGCTCGCAGCGTTTAAGCACCTTTGAACTTCATGGCGGTATTCATCATTTTTTCTATAGAGGGCGACTTTTTTAGGTTTTCAGTAGTATTCGGCGGTGGATATAATATTATGTTGGAGATTCACTCTAGTAGAATCCTCGATGTTAGATCATTTTATTTTTCTTCATTACTCTGTTTAGAAGGGTAAAGGATTAGAACTACACTTATATTTCACCCCTTCTTTCTCCACTATTCTTCATTAATCTCCTTCCACTTCTCTCCTTCTATATACATGTATATTTGTCAGTCAATAATTCAAATGCTTGCGTATAGATTGCTACGAGGCTACAACCTTAATTACAGTATATGATTTGTATCAACAAATAATTCACCACTTCCTCTCTTGTATAACAATGTTATGACTAAAACTTTAACCACGATAATGTGAATCATGTCTGTCTCAAGAGCTGATAATGTAAACAGGGATATCAAATTGAATGTGCTACTATAGCCAGTATTGCCCTGAAATATGATTTATTTGAAATAATAATGCATTGACCCTACAACAAGTGTCTACCTTGGCACCATGAAGTTGTATGATATAATGCAATTTAACATTTAATATTTCTTTAATCTTAAGTATATTGAATATCAATTTAAATTATTTGTATGCGCCTTGAGTATCTCTAGAGATGGATATGTAAATATTGTTATTATTATTATTATTATTATTCAATAAACAAATGATTTTCTCTCATCATTCTGTCAGATATAAAGTCTATCTATCTTTCTTCTTTTTCCTCCCCTCTCTCTCTCTCTCTCTCTCTCTCTCCCTGTATCCCTTTCTTTCACACTGTCTTCCTCTCTTTTCTCCTATAAACATCTGAATTGTACCGAAGTCTAAATTACGTGCAATTCCGTCTAGGGGTATTTTGTATCACCTAAATAATCAGAAAATAAATTCAGTCACTCTTTTTATAATCTTTAAAGTATGCTGCTCTTGATATTTTAAATTGGTTATGCTTGTCGTCATAATAAAGGGATACATATTTCACAGATGTCGATATTATATGAGACGGTTGAATATATCAACCACAGATATCTCGTGTCAATCATCAATATCGTGTGCATACAACACAATACTGTACATGTAATCATAGGATAGGTTTACAGCGTATACATACTAATTTATAATTAAAACAAAAGAAAGGTAAGAGGAAAATACCAAATCCGAACTTTGAGAGGTGATAACGTACTTTACAAAAACTTTATACACAACAGTAAATAGACCAGGGCCACTCCTTAAAAAGAGTTTTGATCGATCCGAATCAATCACAAGTTTGCAGTCTCGTATTTCTTATGTACATAGTTGCAATTGATACCAATCGCAAATAAGTTGCGATCAATCGTAACTCTTTCTAAGACGGGCTTCGGGAGTCTGTATCGAAAGCCGCCTCATTTTACCCATTAGAACGTACTTTCTTTCTTCACCAAAAACATAAAGTACCAATAATTTTCATCTAGATACGGTTATCACCCCCCTCCCCCCCAAAAAAAAAATGAAAAAATGAAAAAAATGAAAAAAAATGAAAAAAAAGAAAAAAGAAAAAGAAAGAGATAAAGAACATTGTCCAAGAGTCAGGTCGATTTAGCATGCAAGGAATTTCTTCTGTGTCATCTTCGTACAACCATATCAACCGGTACGTCATTTCTAACGATGGGGGAAACATTGAAAAGCTTTTTTCTCCAGGTTCATCCATGGGTTTGCCATACATATCCTAGCATGACCAAATGTAGGTCTATACATAATTGGTCCATACTTTAATATCCCCATCATTTCTACAATTTATCATATGATAAACATAGTCCTCTCTTACCCCATTCTTTTCTACCGTTATAAAATTCAGATGAAGATATTTCAAATTACTCATCACAAATTGATAGTTTGTATAGATTGAACTGATTTGAGTCGAATTCAACTTAACCGAATTGAACTGAAGCGGTATATTTGTTTTTACGACTGCCGAATTTACATGAACAAATCATAGTGAAATCACTAATTATAACATATTTGCAGTAAACGTTTACAATGATATCATAATATCCTTACATTACTTTTCTCTACATGATAGCAAGGGTGCAAAGTGAAAAAGAAGGAGCGTATCATGGAATGTAGCAATATTTACAATATGGTCCTTTAAGGTATTTCTTTTCATCATTTGTTTCATTGTTATTTGATTTGATGTATAAGTCAAGTTAAATATAGCATCACTACGAAGAGTAAACTGATATTATGAAATGAAAACAAAATAATAATACCATTAAATTGAATAAAGGACCCATGAAAGCTGAAAAGCTTATTTACAATGTTCTACTATTAATAAACTCAGTATTAATATTTTCTTCATTTAAGTATACAAAGTAATCACAATACAAATCAAAAAATATAATACCAAACAGAATAAACTTTTTAATACTTTGAGAAAAAAAATAATACTAGTAATTGAAATAACACTAAATTAAAGAAGTTGATTAATATTTTATAAATTTTCATGTTAAACATAATGTCACTTGCTTCTTTTTCTTGAGTCTCAAGTGGAACCTCTAAAATTTTACTTCAAAGTTTGCAAAGTTTTGAACTGCTTTTAAGTAGAATTAAATTCTGCTACGATGAAACAGAAGGAAAAGGGATAGGAGAATATTGATACCAGACTTTTGAAAAATACGTTTTGCTCTAAAGTACAATATTTGGTCAGTATGTGCCATGTCACACACACAAACAAATTAAATATCAATCAAAGAATATAACAACGAATACTGATATACGAAAGAGATTCATTTTACACTCATTATAATAAATCGCAAAAACAATGAGCCACAGCGAAAAAAACCTTCAACTGTTTCTCTGTATTCTATATTGATATTTGATTTTGCGGTACCAATAATATAATAAAATATCAAAGAGAAAACAATTAAATAGTGCAAGAAGCATATAATTTACGTACATTTTACGAATTTACATACTCTTTCGATAGAGGGACGTTATTGTTATGTTGGATAATGTCCACTGTATACAGGCAATTAAAATCTATCTAGAGAATGGGCATCTTCTCATTCGGTCAGTTATCACATAATAAACAATATACATGTAATATGACACATTATAGGCCCATATTAGAATATAGTTGGAGCAGACATGTATATAGAGTGTGAGATGGATTACAGTGATACTTTGATGAAATACAACTTATTATAAGAAGCAACCCGAGTATGTCTGGAGAGAGGGAAACCAAGTAACACCAATTATCTCCAAGCTTCAAATTAAGTACATTGAACTCAACTCTCTCCTTCAGGTTCAGACCATCAAGGTCATAGAGTCTGATCACCACGTTACCATTATTACGATCAACACTCGCTACATACACCCTGTCCTGCTCATCCACGGCAGCAGACAGGCGGACACCACTTGGAGCTTGTAGAGACTTACCAGCATTCCCATCCCTGTCATAGACCGTCACTACGCTAGGATTTGTGTTATATGAACTCGTGATGATCAAACCCGACCTGGTGGCAAATACATGCTTCGTTTTGTTTTTTGTTGTTGGAACAGTGTGTTTGAGAGTGGATCCAGTCGGGTCATAGATGTAGACTCGGTTTCCACCGTTATCAATGAGGATTTCATCTGATGGACTTCTGTTTAGTCTGAGAAAATAGCTATTGTTATTCACGCGGATGGTTGATTTCCTGGATCCATTGGGAGAATATATATGCGCTTCTGTGCAACTCGTCGATATGCATAACGACCTGTCTTGTTGAAACACAAGATCATAACACTTCATGTTACTTGGTATGTTTGCATACTGCCCCTTTGTACCAGCTGAATCAATAATATCTATACCATGTGTATCATAATATCCGATAGCTACACTGTCATCAGAGTACTGGGTCATACCCCACATCTGCCCCCGTAGATCTACGCACTGAATGACCTGCAAATTTGGATCTGATTCTGAGATGCTCCCGAGGTCAAGATGAGTATCATCTGCAGGCTTGAACCTCTTCTCCTGTGCTTTCTTCGTAATGGCTGCCGCAGAAGTGTGATCCGTAGCCTCCTTCAGCATTGCATCCAGCTCCTCACAGAGCAAGGTATGAGCTGACAGACTGTCTGTCTCAAGACGACCCAGTCTGTCATTAGATACCAGTGTTATTGAACTACACATACTCTTGATCCTCTGTCGATCTTTGGATTTCAAGACGTTGAGTTCGTCTTCGAAACTCCGCTTTACTGCATCGATTTGCTCGATGAGAATTCGATGATTTTCTTCAAGCTCTTTAGCCTTGATGCTGTAGGCTTGACTGACATCATTCAGTAGTTTCTGCACGGCAGTGTATACTTCTTGGCGTTGTACTTCGACATTCTGAATGTTCTTCTCCAGTTCTGATTTCTTAGTGGTACATCGCTGGACTAGGTCGTTCACCTAAACAAAACAAATAATAGAGAATGTAAGAAAGAAAAAAAAACTTTTGTAGAATGAGATGTAAGCCATTTACATCGAGCTGGTTTGAAAATTAAACACCAGCTGATTATTTGCGTGTTACGAGCCGGACTTTGTTGCGTCAAAAGTACCCCTTTACGGGATATTATGGGAACATGAATGCGGTCCCTCCGTTCCGGGGGAGTGAGGGGGGGGGGGGTGTGGGCTCCTCAGTAACAAACACCATTTCTCCTTTCATACAAATATTTCTTCATATTTATAAAGAATAGTGTTTTGAATTTCGAACGAAAGAAAGAGAAAAATGATTTGCATTCCTTTTCTTTTGTAGTATTTAATTGGATTTCTTTACCATGTGTTTTAAAACACGGAAGCAGATTTAAGATATTGCAAATTGCAGCATATTTAAGGTTATTATTTTAATAAAGACACAATATACCTCATGTAAAAGTGTTTCTTTTACATGAGGGAATGTAGCGACCGAGCATAACAATTGCTTCTGTGAATTGAAAAGTGTAATCAAGTATCGTTTAAATACCAAGGAATATCCCAGCCTCCTTCAAAATAATGATTTACATAAGAGTGAGCATATGGAACCATCAGAAAGAGCTCCATGTCTTGTGAGAGGGGTGACAAAAGTCTTGTTCCATTCACTTTACTAGAGAGAATCAATGGTCTTCACTCCTTACCCGCCTCAAGAGCATAATATAGTAGACGGAGTTTGTACAATGATAAGAAACATTCCAACTATTACAATTGCGAGGAAGCCTAGTGACCGAGAGGAAATAGATAGCTACAGTGTATGTGGAAAGTTGAAACCGTATTTTAGAGCACTTAAAAGCTTTTCTATTCTGCAATATCATCAATTATAATTGTGTTATTGTCTTGCGCGCCGATGGGGCTTGTTGGTGAGGCATGTTGGTGGGGCTTGTTGTTGTTGAAGTTAATGGGGGTTTACCATCGTCGTTTGATGATTTTCACCATAATTTTAGCAACCCGAGGTCTTTGCCTTCTGCCCCTTTATAGAGGAAAGCTCTACCCGAATACAACGGTGCCTTGGCGTAGAGTTTTATTTTCTTTATTTTATAGCTACAGCAAATTACCATACATCGTTATACATCACAGCTAGTTAATTTGTTATTGAAAACATGTAAAGTGAAATCACTGTATGTTGAAATTTTTAATATATTTTAAGAACTATTAAAAGCTAATCGATATACGGCGAAATTGTGCCTTGTAAAGGGGGGGGGGGGATAATAAGCCCCAACCTTGATAGAAAAAAATAGCCTCCTCGCTTTGACACTTCTGGAACTTCTGTGCATCTATTAATGTGCGAGGGAGAGTAGCGAACGGAAGAGAATTTTCGAATTTGGAATGGGATTCTTTGTTTTGTAAATTAGAACCTCTTTTGTATGGCTATACTGCAACATTGATGATGTTGAAAGTTTTTGTCTGGCAAGGGAGCGGACAAAGCAAATCCTCCTCTGTATTTAAAGATATTTTGCCTTGGGAAGGGAAGGGGACAGAATCAATATGGCCCCCACCCCCGATAGAGGGAATAATATGCCCCCTATATCGTTTGCTGCCTCTTGGAGACAGGTTTTCTTAGTATAAACACAGGATTTCACTTCTTTCTGTATTTGTTAAGGGATGGCAGCGACCAATAACTGATTAAATTATGGTTTTAGATTTGTTAGAGGTCTTATATGCCGATATGCGCTTTGCTGCAACGTATTTATAGTTATTAAGGGGGAATCTCATTTTGCCACCACCATTTGATGACCACCATTTGAAGTATGCTTCCATGCTTGCGGTGTCTACATTGAAGACATGGTTTAGGAACATAATAAACACCTCTGTAGCCACTTTCGGTGCGTGTGGTACCTTCCCCTATCTAAATTGTATTGAGCACAACTTGTCAGGCCGAAGCCAAACGCAATAATGCTTTGTCAAATGATCCCACTTACCTTTAGACGTAACTGCTTCTCGAAGTCAGCCTGGTTCTTGATTTTGTGATATTGATGACCGATGATCACACACTTGAGACAGACATGGACCTTACAATCCTCACAAAACATATCTTTGTTCTCTTGTTCGTGGATGCAGCACTTCTCGGATAGATGACCAATGCTGACCTTCCCGTTGTTGATATCCTGTATGGATACAATATCATGACTTTTATAGGCTCTAAGATGTTGATGACAATCCAGACACTTATCACAAATGTAGTTATTACATGTACAGCAGAATGAGACGGCATCTTGCTGAACCATGCAAGCAGTGCATTTTGGACGCATTTCAAGGACAGCGTTCATCCCTCCACACTCGGCGTGATAATTGTCTACAAGTCCATTTACAGTCACATTGGTGAGAAAATCGTCGACACGGTTCGCAGACAACTTGGTGATCTTCCTGCAAAGAGGACAGATCATGTGATCGAGATCCTGATGGGACAGGTCATAGTTCTTGAGACATTTCCGACAGAAGGTGTGTCCGCATGAATTCAGGATGGTTGCCTCGTCGAAGATATCAAGACATAGTGGACACGTCAGGTTCTCTAAAGAGCTTGGTGCTTTCTTTTCCTCAGTCTTCTCAGCCATTGCTACAAATCTTCTATTATTACAAACACAAGCTCATTCTACGCCTACATCCAATTGATGTCCAATAAAAACGTGAAAGTTTGATAAGCTGATGTGTACTAGAAGCCAACAGTCAGTTCATGCAAGCTCAAACTATATACAGTGAGTGATGTATATAATCCTGACCCTACGCAACAAGTGCGTTGCTACCCTAACTGCATGCAGTTCTGTACCAAGTTCTCATGTTGATTACAAATATGTGTCGAAAGAAGTACAAATATTTTCCAATTATATACATCAATGTGATACCAATACTAAACTCACACTAAATAACGTACAGTTTGTGCATCCTATAAATAGCAGTGGGTTATTCCACAGAGCGCGCTCGCAGCGTATAAACACCTTTGAACTTTATGGCGGTATTCGTCATCATTTCTATAGAGGGCGACGTATTAAGGTTTTCAGCGGTGGATATAATATTATGCTGGAGATTCACTCTAGTAGAATCATCGATGTTAGATCATTCTATTTTTCTTCATTACTCTGTTTAGAAGGGTAAAGGATCAGGACTACACTTATATTTCACCCCTTCTTTCTCCACTATTCTTCATTTATCTCCTTCCACTTCTCTTTTTCTAGATATCTTTCTCAGTCAATAATTCCAATTCTTGCGCAGAGATTGCAACGAGGCTACAACCTTCCTATATTTCACAACTTTCTCTCTCGTTAAAAATCTCCTGATTAAGGCTGTAACCATGAACATGTGAATAATATCTGTCTCAAGAGCTGATGATGTAAAAAGTAATATCAAATTGAATATGTTATTATAGCCCGTATTGCACTGAAATACGATTTATTTGAAATAATCTTGCATAGACCCTACAGCATAGGTCCCCAACAAAATAACGAATTGATTTTACTCTCATCATCATTCTGTCGGTTATAAATTTCTCTTTTTCTTTATTTATTTCATTATCTCTCTCTCCCTCTCCATTTCTCTCACACATTTTTCCTCTGTCTCTATCTCTCTCTATCCATGTTTCTCTTTATCTCACGCTGTCTTTCTTTCTCTTTATCCTTTACATTTTAATTGTACCAAAGTCTATATTACGTGCAATCCCGTCGAAGAGTATTTTGAATATTGATGTGTCTCCTTTAAATGTTGAATTGTTAGTTTTGAGTATGCCCTTCAATTCATGCCTAATATATTACAGCGTATGGACAGGAAATGTGATCAAAGTTGATAAGGATCAATATTACCAAATTCCACGTCGCCTTGCATTGATTGATTCTTTTTATCATCTCAATAACGACTAAACAATAATTGCAAACAGTAGTTTTGTTATACTCAGAATAAGTGTTAGTCTTGTGATTTTAATTTGTATAGGCTTACAGTAATAACAAAAGGACACTTATTTTACAGATGTCAATATCACATAAGACAAGTATAACTAGATCTTCTAAACATATATCCAGTATAATATGTCGACAACACTGTGTGTATACAAAGAAAAATGAAGATTGTTAATGTAATAATATAGGCAACATTTACAGCGTATACATACTCTCAATAACTATTTCCATTGATAAGAAAGTTATGAATATTTTAAATAGGACATCACTAAGTTTATGTGCATCTCAAATTGGCAAATTACTCAGTGGATTGTGACTAATAAATCTCCCGTTTGTCGCGTAAACAAATATAATATTTCTCTTTCTCGCCTAAGCGCCTTCTCCCTTGGGAATCTATATTATGGATAGGATATAGTTATAGGTACTATTAAAAGAATAGTCCCTCCTGAATAATAACAGTTTGGAAACATTTTCTTAATCACTTTATGTGTTAGAACAAATAGGCAAGCTGTCCGCCACTACATCACAAAGACATAACCGATTCAGCCAGTTTAAAGATCCTATATCTGTAGTGATCAAAACTTTAAACAATTCATAACTTTGTCATTTTGTCCGATTTCATTCAAACTGTCACCAGTTTACTTTTCTGATTTTTCTCCTTTCCTCTAGAGTGGTTAAATCTAAAGGTTGGATTTCCTTTTAAAGGTACTTAAAAAAACTGTACAAGAAACAGTACTGGAGCCAGTTGTCTGTCCCGAAATAGTCGTCTCACTTTCCCCATACAATTGACCGAAAAAACATCCGTGCCATCTACTAAAAAATATCAACCTGAACATTGTCCTCGGGTTTGGGCCCCGTAAAGGGGATGCAAGTCGATCACATGTGGTCACCGCATCTATACCCATGCACCAAACTCTGTCAGGAAGAAGTAGGTACATTATCTAGACACAGCAATTGAAAAAGAAGAATCTAAAGTCGGGATTGGTTCCATATAGAGGGCGACTTATTTAGGCTTTCAGTAGTGTATATATTATGTTCGAGATCCACTTTTAGAATTCTGGATAATAGAGCAAGACGCGGTTTGATTTTCTTTCATTACTACAATATATTTGGAAGAGTAAAGGACGGCAATTACACTATAACAACACCCTCCTTTTCTCGATGACTATTCTTCCTATATCTTCGTCCATTTTTCTCCTTCCTCTTCGTCTCTTTATACATTGTTCCTCTCCACATGAAAGCAAACAAATCTGTCATATCATCAGTCCCCAGAGCATGACATTTAATGCTTTCCAGAAAGGGTGCACAATGAACACGAAGGATTTTTGTAATGGAATGCAGCAATATTTACACCACGGTCCTGTAAGGCTTTTAAACTTTTAAATTCGACTTGATGTATTAGTCAAGTACAATGTAGCATAACTACAAAGAATAAAATGATATTATGAAAGAAACCAAAACAGTAATACCAATAACCTGACAGGATGACCCTTGAAAGCTGAAAAGCTTTTTGTACAATGGGGGCCTATTTACAAAGTCAGTACTAATTATTTGTTCATTTAAAGAAAAAAAGTAATCAAATTAAAAATCAAGATTAGAAACAGAAACATAATAAACTTGTATGTACTTTGAGAATAACGACATAATAGAAATGACACCAATACGAAGTTAATCAATATTATATCACATTTCAAGTTATACATGACATCAGATCACTTGCTTTTCTTTCTTGAGTCACAAGTGATGGGTACCTCTTAAATTCAACTTCGAGGTCTCAAAAGTTTTGAATTGCTTTTAATTAGCATTAAATTATGCTACGATAAAACAGAAGGAAAAGGGATTAGGAAATATTAATACCAGAAGTTTAAACAATACTTTTCGGCTCTAAAGTACAATATTCAGTCAGTATGTGCTTTGACACACACGCACACCACACACACATACACACACACACACACACACAAATGAAATATCAATCAACATAATAGCAAAGAATACTGACTTACTTAACATATTCATCTTGGACTCATTAGAGTAAATCGATAAAAACTGTCAACAGATTGTCTGTAATCGTTGATAATTCTTCATTTTGCAGTACCAATCCCTTGTTTAAATATCAAAGAGAAAACAATTAAACAACGCAAGAACTACATCAATTTACGTACATTTTACGAATTTTCATACTATTTCGACAGAGGGACGTTATTGATATATTGGATAATGTCTACTGTATACAGGCAATTAAAATCTATCTAGAAATGATCTTCTCATTCGGTCAGTTATCACATCATAAACAATATACATGTAATATGACACATTATAGGCCCATATTAGAATAGAGCTGGAGCAGAGAGGTATATAGAGTGTGACATGGATTACAGTGATACCTTGATAAAATACAACTTCTTGTGACAAGCAAAAGCGAGCATGTCTGAAGAGAGGGAAACCAAGTAACACCAATTATCTCCAAGCGTCAGATTAAGTACATTGAACTCAACTCTCTCCTTCAGGTTCAGACCATCAAGGTCATAGAGCCTGGTTACCACGTTACCATTCTTATCATCAACACTCGCTACATACACCCTGTCCTGCTTATCCAGGGCAGCATACAGATAGACATCGTCTGGAGCTTGTAAAGAATTACCGGCATTCCCATCCTTGTCATAGACCGTCACCACGCTTGGAGTGGTGCAACATGAACCCGTGACGATCAAACCCGACCTGGTAGCAGATACCTGGAGCGTCTGGTTGTGTTTTGTTGGAACTGTGTGTTTGAGAGTGGATCCAGTCGGGTCATAGATGTAGATTTGCTTTCCATTGTGAGCGATGAGGATATCATCTGATGGACTTCTGTTTAGTTTGAGACAACTAAAATTGCTATTCACGTGGATGGTTGATTTCCTGGATCCATTGGGAGAATATATGTTTGCTTCTGTGCAACCCGTCGATATGCATAATGACTTGTCTTGTTGAAACACAAGATTATAACATTTGATGTTACTTGGTATGTTTGCATACTGGTGCTTTTTACCAGCTGAATCAATGATATCTATACCAAGTGTATCATAATATCCGATAGCTACACTGTCATCAGAGTACTGAGTCATTCCATAAATCTTTTCCCGTAGATCTACACACTGAATGACTTGCAACTTGGGATCTGATTTTAAGATGCTCCCGAGGTCAAGACGAGTGTCATCTGCAGGCTTGAATCTCTTCTCCTGTGCTTTCTTCGTAATGGCTGCCGCAGAAGTGTGATCAGTAGCCTCCTTCAGCATAGCATCCAGCTCCTCACAGAGCAAGGTATGAGCAGACAGACTGTCTGTCTCAAGACGACCCAGTCTGGCATTAGCTACCAGTGTTATTGAACTACAAATACTTTTGATCCTCTGTCGATCCTTGGACTTCAAGACGTTAAGGTCGTCATCTCCGCTCCGCTTTACTACATCGATTCGCTCGATGAGATTTCGATGATTTTCTTCAAGCTCTTTGGCCTTGATGCTGTAGGCTTGACTGACATCATTCAGTAGTTTCTGCGCGGCAGTGAATACTTCATGACGTTGTACCTCAACATTCTGAATGTTCTTCTCCAGTTCTGTCTTCTTAGCGGCACATCGCTGGACAAGGTCGTTCACCTACACACACACAAAATATAGAGAAGTGAAAATAACATTTAATAAAATAAGATGTCTGCCAATTCCACGGAGATGGTTTAAAAATTGAATACCGGATTTTGCGCGCGCATGATGTTTCACAAAAGTTAGAACCACGACCACCCTCCCTCCCCCACATAATCAGTTATCATAATTATAAGGACCGCGGACCCGGCCCCCACTCCGTGAACGGAGGGATACTATGCGTGTTACCAAATTGTCCGGTAAAGGGGTACTTTTCACGCATCAAAGTCCGGCTGGTAGGTATATACACAAAAATCCGGCCCGGCGTATTGACTTTACACACCGGACTTAGGGGGGTATTTTCAAAAGGAGGGAACATGAATATGCGTACTCTAAATAACACTGGGTGGGGGGGGGGGGGGGGGGTGCCGGGACCGCGGATTTGAATACATTGTTTTTCAGCTTCCTTAAAAGGGAATCCAACCCTTGCAATACGTTAATTTCTATGAAGGCAGAAATATAAGATTAAAAAAATGAATAGTATTTTAATCATAATAATATTCATGATGAAAACATTGATGAAATTATTAGTTTTAACAATTTAAAGTAATATAATGATACAAATAATAATAATGATAGGCCTACTACTGCTTCTACTGTACCGACTATGGTGATGATAATGATGTTGATGATTTTCATTAACATCATTACTATTACCATTATCATAATTTATTATTCATGAAAAAGAAATTATCATCATCGTCATCATAATGGTACGAATACAAAGTAATGAAGTTTCACTGATTCCTTACATTTATCGATATGATTTTCTCGGATTTTGTTTTTTCAGTTCAAAAATGGCATACGTGCCCCTATCACCCCTTTAAATGGTAAACCACAAAATGGAGGAGGTAACGAAGAGAGAGAGAGAGAGAGAGAGATTAATTGATTGAGAGAAACAGAAAAACAGGGAGGAAAGAAAGATATAATTATATGTATCCAATGCTCGGAGTTTTATCAAGCCTTTACTTTGGGGGGATCCTACCCATTTTTCTTTGTATTCTTTTTTATATTATATGCTAAATATATTCGATTTTAAATGGTTGAAAAAATAAACTGAACTGAACAGAATTGAAATGAAGATGATGCTACATAATTATATTGTACCCCTTTGAACCTTCCAGGCGCGCCGGAACCGTTTCAACTTTAGAGGGCGAGGCAAACAGTCTAGATTCGGTACAATTTTTAATTTTTTAATTTTGTTTAATAACTAATGTATAGCTTTGAAATTTAGCTACGCTTACTACCTTCATATAGCCCCCCCCCCCCCCCTACCTCGTAAGCAACACGCACTATTTCTTCTTTTCTACACCGTATTCCCTTGATATTTATAAATAATATTGTTTGAAATTTTCAACAAAGGAAAGAGAAAAAGACATCGCATTCCTTGTTTTCTTGTAGTATTGAATTTCTTAACCATGTGTTTTAACACACAGAGGCAGATTTAAGATATTGCAAATTGAAGCATATTTGAAGTTGTTATTTTAATAAAGACATACCATACCTCATGTTCGAAGTCAGACTGATTCTTGATTTTGTGAATTTGATGACCGACGATCACGCACCTGAGACAGACATGGACCTTACAGTCCTCACAAAACATATCTTTGTTCTCTTGTTTGTGGATGCAGCACTTCTCAGAAAGATGACCAATTCTGACCTTCCCGCTGATGATATCCTGTATGGATACAATCTCGTGACCTTTAAAGACGACGGTAAGACTTTGATGACAATCCAGACACTTATCACACATGTAGTTATTACATGTACTGCAGAAAGAGACAGCATCTTGCTGAAGCATGCAAGCAGTGCATTTTGGACGCAACTCAAGGACAGCGTTCATCCCTCCACACTCGGCGTGGTAATTGTCTACAAGTCCGTTGACAGTCACATTGGTGAGGAAATCATCGACACGGTTCGCAGACAACTTGGTGATCTTCCTGCAGAGAGGACATATCATGTAGTCGAGATCCTGGTGGGAAAGGTCATAGTTCTTGAGACATTTCCGACAGAAGGTGTGTCCGCATGAAGTCAGGATGGTTGCCTCGTCGAAGATATCAAGACATAGTGGACACGTCAGGTTTTCTAAAGAGCTTGGTGCTTTCTTTTCCTCAGTCTTCTCAGCCATTGGTACAAATATCAGATTTCTGGCCTATTACAAACCCGAGCTCATTCTACGCCTATATCCAATTGATGTCCAATAAAACTTAAAAGTGTGATCAGCTGACGTGTACTAGAAGCCAATACTCAGTTCATGCAAGCTCGAACTATATGCAGTAACGTAGTAGACTTTACCAACACTCGACTCTACGCAACAAGTGCGTCCTAACTGCACTCATGCAGTTCTGTACCTTATCACGTTGATTAAAATATGTGTCGAAAGAGCTAGGTGCGCCTAACTTTGATCAAAAGTGTTCATTCTCTGTTCAAATGTGTACGTGAATACAAATAAGGTTATAATGGTAGAATTACACTGGAGAAGATCTATGTGTGCATATATGCAGTTTTTGTGCATCCTATAAATAGCAGTGGGTTTTCTCACAGAGAGCGCTCGCAGCGTATAAACACCTTTGGACTTTATGGCGGTATTCATCATTTTGTCTCTAGAGGGCGGCTTATTTAGGTTTTCAGCGGTGGATATAATATTATGCTGGAGATTCACTCTAGTAGAATCCTCGGTGTTAGAGCATTTTATTTTTCAACATTACTCTGTTTAGGAGGATAAAGGATTATGACTTCATTTATATTTCACCCGTTCTTTCTCCACTATTCTTCATTTATCTTCTTCCGCTTCTCTCTTTCTATGTACATGTATATTTGTCAGTCAATAATTCAAATTCTTGCATAGAGATTGCTACGAGGCTACAACCTTCCTTACAGTATATGATTTGGATGAACAAATATTTCACCAATTCCTCTCTTGTATAACAAATGTTATGACTAAGGCTTTAACCATGATAATAATAATAATAATAATAACAATATTTATAAAGCGCAACATATCCATCTCTAGAGATGCTCAAGGCGCATACAAATAATTTAAATCAATATTCAACATACTTAAGATTAAAGAAACATTAAATGTTAACTTGCATTAGATCATACAAGTTCATGGTGCCAAGGTACATACAATGTGGCACAGTGTGATTGTTTCTTTTGCATGCATTGTATAAAAAGAACATTGAAATTTAACAATATGCATTGAGCATCAGGTGAGTTTTAAGCCCAGTTTTGAAAGTAGAGAGAGTGTTGGCCGTCTGTTAGAGAAAGGTAACTTATTCCACAAAGAAGGAGCTGCCGATGCAAATGCTCTATCCCCCCAATTTCTTTTGGTACGTATTTCTTTAAGTCTAATATTATGTGATGAACGTAAACCAGAAAGACCTGCAGAGTGGGGTGATTTAAGGGATGAAATATATTCCTCAATGTGAATCATGTCTGTCTCAAGAGCTGATAATGTAAACAGAGATACCAAATCAGGTACTATAGCCAGTATTGTCCTGAATTATGATTTATTTGAAATAAAAAGGCATTGACCCTACAACAAGTGTCCACGAATATTTAATAAACAAATAATTTTCTCTCATCATTCTGTCGGATATAAAGTCTATCTATCTTTCTTCTTTTTCCCCTCTCTCTCTCTCTCTCTCTCTCTCTCTCTCTCTCTCTCTCTCCATGTATCCCTTTTTCTCACGCTGTCTTCCTCTCCTTTATCCTATTAACATCTGAATTGAACCAAAGTCTAAATCACGTGCAATTTCGTCGAAGAATGTTGTTATCGCCACACTAACCGTGAAATAAATTCAATTATTCGTTTTTATAATCTTTAAAAAAATGCTGCTCTTGCGATTTTAATTGGCTTATGCTTGTATTCATGATAAAGGGATACATATTTCACAGATGTCGATATTATATGAGACGGTTGAATATATCAGCCACAGATATCCCGTGTCAATCAGCATTATCGTGTGCATACAACACAATACTGTACATGTAATCATAGGATAGGTTTACAGCGTATATTTACTACTTTATAATTGAAACAAAAGAAAGGTTAGAGAAACATACAAAATACGAACTTTGAGACGTGTTGAACGTAATACTTACAAAACTTTATACAAAACGGTAAAGAGACCAGGGCCACATCTTAAAAAGAGTTTCGATTGATTCGAATCAATCGCAAGTTTGCAGTCTCGTGTCTCTTATGTACATAGTTGCAATTGATACCGATCGCAAATATGTTGCGATCAATCGTAACTCTTTCTAAGACGGGTCCCGGGAGGCTGTATCGAAAGCCGTCTCATTTTACCCATTATA
This sequence comes from Strongylocentrotus droebachiensis, assembly GCA_035222895.1. Classification (NCBI taxonomy): domain Eukaryota; kingdom Metazoa; phylum Echinodermata; class Echinoidea; order Camarodonta; family Strongylocentrotidae; genus Strongylocentrotus; species Strongylocentrotus droebachiensis. The sequence goes on from JAVYIG010009023.1 coordinate 25,025, forward strand.
ATGTACTTTCTTACTTCCCCATAAACATAAAGTAACAACATTTTTCATCGAGGTGCAATTATCAAAACCAGGCCCCCCTTAAAAAAATATAAATACAAAGAAAGAGATAAAGAACATCGTCCCAGAGTCAGGTCGATTTAGCATGCAAGGAATTTCTTCGATGTTATCTTCTTACAACCATATCAACTGGTACGTCATTTTCTAACAATGGGGAAACATTAAAATTGTGTTTTCTCCAGATCATCCATGGGTTTGCCATACATGGCTACTACTAGCATGACCAAATGTAGGTTTATACATAGTAGGTCCATAGTTTAATATCCTCATCATTTCTACAATTTATCATATGATAAACATAGTCCTCTCTTACCCCATTCTTTTCTACCCTTATTAAATTTAGATGAAGATTTTCCAAGCTACTCATCACAAATTGATAGTTTGTATAGATTGAACTGATTTGAGTCAAATTCAGCTTAACTGAATTGAATTGAAGGGGAATATTTGTTTTACGACTTCCGAATTTACATGAAAAAATCTTAGTGAAATTAGTAATTATAACATAATTTCCGTAAACGTTTACAATGATATCATAATATCCTTACATTACTTAGGATGTTTAGTAAAATACAGAACATCCGACTGTTATACTAGGACTAAATTATGTTGATACATTTTTTCTCTACATCATAGCAAGGGTGCAAAGTTAATAGGAAGGAGCGTTTCATGGAATGTAGCAATATTTACAATATGGTCCTTTAAGGTATTTCTTTTCATCATTTTTGTAATTGTTATTTGATTTGATGTATAAGTCAAGTTAAATATAGCATAACTACGAAGAGTAAACTGATATTATGAAATGAAATCAAAATAATAATACCATTAAATTGAATGAAGGACCCATGGAAGCTGAAAAGCTTATTTACAATGTTCTACTATAAATAAAGTCAGTATTAATTATTTCTACATTTAAGTATACAAAGTAATCACAATACAAATCAAGAAATATAATACCAAACAGAATGAACTTTTTAATACTTTGAGAAAAAAAAACATACTAGTAATGGAAATAACACTTAATTATAAAAGAAGTTGATGAATATTTTATAAATGTTTACGTTAAAAATAATGTCACTTGCTTCTTTTTCTTGCGTCTCAAGTGGAACCTCTAAAATTTTACTTCAAAGTTTGCAAAGTTTTGAACTGCTTTTAAGTAGCATTAAATTCTGCTACGATGAAACAGATGGAAAAGGGATAGGGGAATATTAATACTAGACGTTTAAAAAATACGTATTGCTCTAAAGTACAATATTTGGTCAGTACGTGCCTTGTCACACACACAAACAAATCAAATATCAATCAAAGAATATAACAACGAATATTGATATACGAAAGAGATTCATTTTGCACTCATTAGAGTAAATCGCAAAAACAATGAGCCACAACGAAAAAAAACGTTAACAGTTTGTCTGTATTCTATAGTAATATTTGATTTTGCGGTACCAATTATATAATAAAATATCAAAGAGAAAACAATTAAATAGTGCAAGAAGCATATAATTTAGGTACATTTTACGAATTTACATACTCTTTCGAAAAAGGGACGTTATTGTTATATTGGATAACGTCAACTGTATACAGGCAATTAAAATCTATCTAGAGAATGGGCATCTTCTCATTCGGTCACTTGTCACATAATAAACAATATACATGTAATATGACATATAGGCCCATATTAGAATAGAGCACGAGCAGAGATGCATATAGAGTGTGAGATAGATTACAGTGATACTTTGATAAAATACAACTTCTTGTCACGAGCAAAAGCGAGCATGTCTGGAGAGAGGGAAACCAAGTAGCACCAGTTCTCTCCATGAGTCAGATTAAGTACATTGAACTCAACTCTCTCCTTCAGGTTCAGACCATCAAGGTCATAGAGCCTGATCACCACGTGGCAATTAACACGATCAACACTCGCTACATACACCCTGTCCTGCTCATCCACGGCAGCATACAGGTACACACCGTCTCGAGCTTCTAGAGTATTACCAGCATTCCCATCCCTGGCATAGACCGTCACCACGCTTGGATTGTTGTAACAACTCGTGACGACCAAAACCGACCTGGAAGCAGATACCTGGATCGTCTTGTTGTGTATTGTTGGAACAGTGTGTTTGAGATAGGATCCAGTCGGGTCATAGATGTAGACTTTCTTCTCACCGTTAGCGATGAGGATTTCATCTGTGGGACTTCTGTTTAATCTGAGAAAATTGCCATTGCTTTTTACGTGGATGGTTGATTTCCTGGATCCATTGGGAGAATATATATGTGCTTCTGTGCAGCCCGTCGATATGCATAACGACCTGTCTTGTTGAAACACAACGTCATAACACTCCATGTTACTTGGTATGTTTGGATACTGCCCCTTTGTACCAGCTGAATCAATGATATCTATACCATGTTCTTCCCAATATCCAATAGCTACACTGTCATCAGAGTACTGGGTCATACCCCACATTTTCCCCCGTAGATCTACACACTGAATGACTTGCAACTTTGGATCTGAGTCTGAGACGCTCCCGAGGTCCAGACGAGTATCATCTGCAGGCTTGAACCTCTTGCTCTGTGCTTTCTTCGTAATGACTGCTGCAGAAGTGTGATCAGTAGCCTTCTTCAGCATAGCATCCAGCTCTTCACAGAGCAAGGTATGAGCAGACAGACTGTCTGTCTCAAGACGACCCAGTCTATCATTAGCTACCAGTGTTATTGAACTACACATACCCTTGATCCTCTGTCGATCTTTGGATTTCAAGACGTTGAGTTCGTCTTCGAAACTCCGCTTTACTGCATCGATTTGCTCGATGAGATTTCGATGATTTTCTTCAAGCTCATTAGCCTTGATGCTGTAGGCTTGACTGACATCATTCAGTAGTTTCTGCACGGCAGTGAATACTTCATTACGCTGCACTTCCACATTCTGAATGTTCTTCTCCAGTTCTAATTTCTTAGTGGTACATCGCTGGACTAGGTCGTTTACCTAAACAAAACAAATAATAGAGAATTTAAGAAAGAAAAAAACCTTTTGTAGAATGAGATGTAAGCCAATTACATCGAGCTGGTTTGAAAATTAAACACCAGCCGAATTTGTGCGGGTTAGGAGCCGGACTTTGTTGCGTCAAAAGTACCCCTTTACCGGACATTTTGGGAACATGAATGCGGTCCCTCTGTTCCCGGAGTGGGGGGGGGGGGGGGAGGGCTCCTCAGTAACAAACACCATTTCTCCTTTCATACAAATGTTTCTTCATATTTATAAAGAATAGTCTTTTGAATTTTCAATAAAAGAAAGAGAAAAAAGACTCTGCATTCCTTTTCTTTTGTAGTATTTAATTGGATTTCTTTACCATGTGTTTTAAAATGCAGAAGCAGATTTAAGATATTGCAAACTGCAGCATATTTAAGGTTATTATTTTGATAAAGACATAACATACCTCATGTAAAAGTGTTTCTTTTACATGAGGGAATGTAGCGACCGAGAGAAACAATTGCTTCTGTGAAATTGAAAAGTGAAATCAAGTATAATTTGAAACACAATGGAAAATCCTAGCCTACTTCAAAACAATGATTGACATAAGAGTGAGGATATGCAAGCACCAGAAATATCTCCATGTCTTATGAGAGAGGTGGCGGAAGCGTTGCCCCATCCCGTTTACCAGAGAGAAGCATTGCTCTTCTCATCTTAACCGCTTCAAGCGCACAGTAGACAAGGTTTTTACAATGATAAGAAACATTCCAACTATTAAAATTGTGAGGAAGCCTAATGACCGAGAGGAAATAGATAGCTTCAGTGTATTTGGTAAGTTTAAACCGTATTTTAGAGCACTAAAAAGCCTTCTATTTTGCAATATTATCAATTGTAATTGTGCTATTGTCTTGCGCGCCGGTGGGGCTTGTTGTTGTTGAAATTAATGGGGTTTTTTCGTAGTTGTTGGATGATTTTTGTCATCATTTTAGCAACCCCCAGGCCTTTGCCTTCTCCCCCTTTATAGAGGAAAACTCTACCCCAAATACAACGGTGCCTTGGCGTAGAGGGTTTTTATTTTTGTATTTTAAAGCTACAGCAAATTACCATACATCGTTATACATCACAGCCAGTTCATGTGTTACTGAAAACATGAAAAGTAAGATCACTGTATGTTGCATTAAAAAACAAACATTTTAAGAACTATTAAAAGCTAATTGATAAACGGCGAATTGTGCCTTGTGAAGGGGGACAATAATAAGCCGCCACCTTGATAGACAAAATTAGCCTCCTCGCTTTGATGCTTCTGGAACTTCTGGAAGAAAGTGTGCATCTATTACGTGTGCGAGGAAGAGTAGCGAACGAAAGAGAATTTTCGAATTTGGAATGGGACTCTTTGTTTTGTAAATTTGAACCTCTTTTGTATGGTTATACTGCAAAATTGATGATGTCGAAAGTTTTTGTCTAGCAAGGGAGCGGAAAAAGCAAATCCTCCTCTGTATTTAAAGATATTTTGCCTTGGGAAGGGAAGGGGACAGAATCAATTTGGCCCCACCCCCGATAGAGGGAGTAATATGCCCCCTATAGCTTTTGCTGCCTCTTTTGTTCAGTATAAACACAGGATTGCACTTCTTGCTGTATTTGTTAAGGGATGGCAGCGACCGATAACTGAGTAAATTTAGGTTTCAGAATTGATAAATTCTGCATTTTAGAGGTCTTATCTGCCGATAGGGCTTTGCTGCAAAGTATTTATTGTTATTAAGGGGGAATCTCATTTTGCCACTACCATTCGATAGATAAGAGAGTATGCTTCCATGCTTGCGGTGTCTACACTGGAGACATGGTTTAGAAACATAATAAACACCAGTCCTCTGTCGCCACTTTCTGTGCGAAGCCAAACGCAATGATGCTTTGTCAAATTATCCCACTTACCTTTAGGCGTAACTGCTGCTCGAAGTCAGCCTGATTCTTGATGCTGTGATTTTGATGACCGACGATCACGCACTTGAGACAGACATGGACCTTACAGTCCTCACAAAACATATCTTTGTTCTCTAGTTCGTGGATGCAGCACTTCTCGGATAGATGACCAATACTGACCTTCCCGTTGTTGATATCCTGTATGGATACAATATCATGACTTTTAAAGACTCTAAGATGTTTATGACAATCCAGACACTTATCACAAATGTAGTTATTACATGTACAGCAGAATGAGACAGCATCTTCCTGAACCATGCAAGCAGTGCATTTTGGACGCATCTCAAGGACAGCGTCCATCCCTCCACACTCGGCGTGGTAATTGTCTGCAAGTCCGTTGACAGTCACATTGGTGAGGAAATCATCGACACGGTTCGCAGACAACTTGGTGATCTTCCTGCAGAGAGGACAGATCATGTGATCGAGATCCTGGTGGGACAGGTCATAGTTCTTGAGACATTTCCGACAGAAGGTGTGTCCGCATGAAGTCAAGATAGTTGCCTCGTCGAAGATATCAAGACATAGTGGACACGTCAGGTTCTCTGAAGATCCTGGAGCTTTCTCTTCCTCAATCTTCGCAGCCATTGCTACAAATATTAGAGTTCTGGTTTATTACAAACACGAGCTCATTCTACGTCTTTATCCAATTCATGTCCAATAAAACTCAAAAGTCTGATCACCTGACGTGTACTAGAAGCCAATACTCAGTTCATGCAAGCTATCACTACATGCAGTAAACCTAGTAGACTTTACCAATATTCGACTCTACGCAACAAGTGCGTCCTAACTGCATGCAGTTCTGTACCCAGTTCTCACGTTGATTGAAATATGTGTCAAAAGAGGTGCGCCTAACTTTGATCAAAAGTATGCATTCTCTATTCAAATGTGTACCTGAATACAAATAAGGGTATAATAGTAATATCACACTGAGAAGATCTACTGTGCATAATTATATGCAGTCTGTGCATCCTATAAATAGCAGTGGGTTTTCCCACAGAGAGTGCTCGCAGTGTACAAGCACCTTTGAACTTTATGGCGGTGTTCATCATTTTTTTCTATAGAGGGCGAATTATTTCGGTTTTCAGCGGTGGATTTAATATTATGCTAGAGATTCACTCTAGTAGAATCGTCGATGTTAGAGCATTTTATTTGTCTTCATTACTCTGTTTAGGGTAGAGGATCAGGACTTCACTTATATTTCACCCATCTTTCTCCACTATTCTTACTTTATCTCCTTCCACTTCTCTCTTTCCATGTACATGTATATTCGTCAGTCATTAATTCAAATGCTTGCGTACAGATTGCTACAAGGCTATAACATTCCTTACAATGTATGATTTGGCTGAAAAAAATGTTTTACCCCTTCCTCTCTTGTATAACAAATGTTATGACTAAGGCCTTAACCATGATAATGTGAATCATGGCTGTCTCAAGAGCTGATAATGTAAACAGGGATATCAAATTGAATGTGCTACTATAGCCAGTATTGCCCTGAAATATAATTTATTTGAAATAATAATGCATTGACCCTACAACAAGTGTCCACGAATATTCAATAAACAAATGATTTTCTTTCATCATTCCTCTGGATATCAAGTCTATCTATCTATCTTTCTCTCTCTCTCTCTCTCTCTCTCTCTCTCTCTCACTGTATCTCTTTCTTCTCTCGCTGTCTTCCTCTCTCTTTTTCTTATAAATATATGAATATTACCAAAGTCTATAATATGCAATTCCGTCGAAGAGTATCTTTTATCACCTCAATAACCAGGAAACAATTCAGTCACTCTTTTTTATAATCTTTAAAGTATGCTGCTCTTGAGATTTTAATTGGGTTATGCTTGTCGTAATAACAAAGGGATACATATTTCAAAGATGTCGATATTATATGAGACGGTTGAATATATCAGCCACAGATATCCCGTGTCAATCGGCAATATCGTGTGCATACAACACAATACTGTACATGTAATTATAGGATAGGTTTACAGGGTATACATACTAATTTATAATGTGAAAACAAAAGAAAGTTAAGAGGAAAATACAAAATACGAACTTTGAGACGTGTTGAACGCACTTTTCTTACAAAACTTTATACACAACGGTAAAGAGACCAGGGCAGGGCGCCATCTTAAAAGAGTTTCGATTGATCCGAATCAATCACAAGTTTACTGTCTCCTATCTCTTATGTACATCATTGCAATTGATACCAATCGCCAATAAGTTGCGATCCATCGCAACTCTTTCTAAGACGGGCCTCGGGAGTCTGTATCGAAAGCCGCCTCATTTTATCCATTCGAATGTACTTTCTTTCTTTACCAAAAACATAAAGTACCAGTATTTTTCTTCAAGATACCGTTATCACCAACCCCCGCCCCCTACACACACAAATAATAAAAACATGAAAAAAGAAAAAGAAAGAGATTTGTAAGAGAAAAATTGTATTTTCTCCGAATTCATCCATGGGTTTGCCATACTAGCATGACCAACATGTAGGTTTATACATAGGTCCATAGTTTAATATCCTCTTCATTTCTACAATTTATCATATGATAAAAATACCTTACTTACCCAATTTGTTTTTTCGACCCGTTATAAAATTCAGATAAAGATATTCCAAATTACTCATCACAAATTGATAGTCTGCAGAGATTGAACTGTTTTGATCCGAATTCAACTAAACTGAATTGAATTGAAGCGGTATACTTGTTTTATGACTCCCGAATTTACATGGAAAATTCTTAGTGAAGTTACTAATTATAACGTAATTGCCGTAAACGTTTACAATGATATCATAATATCCTTACATTACTTAGGATGTTTAGTAAAATACAGAACATCCGACTGTTATACTAGGACTAAATTATGTTGATACATTTTTTCTCTACATCATAGCAATGGTGCAAAGTGAATAAGAAGGAGCGTATCATGGAATGTAGCAATATTTACAATATGGTCCTTTAAGGTTTTTCTTTTCTAAATTTGTTAATTGTTATTTGATTTGATGTATAAGTCAAGCTGAATATAGCATAACTAACTACGAAGAGTAAACTGATATTATGAAATGAAAACAAAATAATAATACCATTAAATTTAACGAAGGACCCATGAAAGCTGAAAAGGTTATTTACAATGTTCTACTATTAATAAAGTCAGTATTAATTATTTCTTCATTTAAGTATACAAAGTAATCACAATACAAATCAAGAAATATAATACCAAACATAATTTTTTTTTGGTAATACTTTGAGAAGAAAAACATACTAGTAATGGAAATAACACTAAATTAAAGAAGTTGATTAATATCTTATAATTGTTCATGTTAAACATAATGTCACTTGCTTCTTTTTCTTGCGTCTCAAGTGGAACCTCTAAAATTTTACTTCAAAGTTTGCAAAGTTTTGAACTGCTTTTAAGTAGCATTAAATTCTGCTACGATGAAACAGAAGGAAAAGGGATGGAGAATATTGATACCAGACGTTTGAAAAATACGTTTTGCTCTAAAGTTCAATATTTGGTCAGTATGTGCCTTGTCACACACACAAACAAATTAAATATCAATCAAAGAATGTAACAACGAATATTGATATACGAAAGAGATTCATTTTACACTCATTAGAATAAATAACAAAAACAATGAGCCACAACAAAAAAAAACTTCAACAGTTTGTCTGTATTCTATATTATATATTTGATTTTGCGGTACCAATTATATAATAAAATATCAAAGAGAAAACAATTAAATAGTGCAAGAAGCATATAATTTACGTACATTTTACGAATTTACATACTCTTTCGATAGAGGGACGTTATTGTTATTTTGGATAATGTCCACTGTATACAGGCAATTAAAATCTATCTAGAGAATGGGCATCTTCTCATTCGGTCAGTTATCACATAATAAACAATATACATATGTAATATGACATATTATAGGCCCATATAAGAATAGAGCTAGAGCAGAGAGGTATATAGAGTGTGAGCTGGATTACAGTGATACTTTGATAAAATACAACTTCTTGCCACAAGCAAATGCGAGCATGTCTGGTGAGAGTGAAACCAAGTAACACCAATAATCTTCAAGCGTCACATTAAGTATATTGAACTCAACGCTTTCCTTCAGGTTCAAACCATCAAGGTCATAGAGCCTGATCACCACGTTATCATTCTCTTTATCAACACTAGCTACATACACCATGTCCTGCTCACCCACGGCAGCATACAGGTAGACCTTTGGTGGAGCTTGTAGAGACTTACCAGGATTACCATCCCTGTCATAGACCGTCACCACGCTTGGCCTGAAGTTACATGAACTCGTGACGATCAAACCCGACCTGGTAGCAGATACCTGGCTCGTCGTGTTGTGTTTTGTTGGTACAGTGTGTTTGAGAGTGGATCCAGTCCGGTCATAGATGTAGACTTGCTTTCCATTGTGAGTGATAAGGATATCATCTGATGGACTTCTGTTTAGTTTGAGATAACAGCCATTGCTATTCAAGTGGATGGTTGATTTCCTGGATCCATTGGGAGAATATATGTAAGCTTCTGTGATACCCGTCGATATGCATAACGACTTGTCTTGTTGAAACACAGGATCATAATATATAATGTCACTTGTTATCTTTGCATACTGGTGCTTTTTACCAGCTGAATCAATGATACCTATACCAAGTGTATCATTATATGCGATAGCTACACTGTCTTCAGAGTACTGGGTCATACCCGACATCATTTTCCGTAGATCTACACACTGAATGACTTGCAACTTTGGATCTGATTCTGAGATTCTCCCGAGGTCAAGACGAGTATCATCTGCAGGCTTGAACCTCTTCTCCTGTGCTTTCTTCGTAATGGCTGCCGCAGAAGTGTGATCAGTAGCCTCCTTCAGCATGGCATCCAGCTCCTCACAGAGCAAGGTATGAGCAGACAGACTGTCTGTCTCAAGACGACCCAGCCTGCCATTAGATACCAGTGTTATTGAACTACAAATACCCTTGATCCTCTGTCGATCCTTGGATTTCAAGACGTTGAGTTCATCATCGAAACTCCGCTTTACTGCATTGATTTGCTCGATGAGATTTCGATGATTTTCTTCAAGCTCTTTGGCCTTGATGCTGTAGGCTTGACTGACATCATTCAGTAGTTCCTGCACGGCAGTGAATACTTCATGACGCTGCACTTCCACATTCTGAATGTTCTTCTCCAGTTCTGATTTCTTAGTGGCACATCGCTGGACTAGGTCGTTCACCTAAACAAAGCGAATAATAGAGAAATGAAGAAGAAGAAAAAAACCTTTTGTAGAATGAGATGTATGCCAATTACATCGAGCTGGTTTGAAAATTAAACACCATATTTTGCACGCCTGATATTTCACACACGTTAAAACCACGAACCCCCTATCATCATCATATGAGGACAGAGGAATTGAATACATTGTATTTCTGCTATCTTTAAATGCAATCCAACCCTTGCAATAGCATTATCATAATAATAATAATCATCATCATGATGGTAATGATGAGACTACTATTTCTAAGACCAATTATGGTGGTGATGATGATGATCATCATGGTGATTTTCATTAACACTATTACTATTATGTTTATCATAATTACTTTTCTTCTTATTATAATCATTGTTATTATTATTATTAATATTTATTGTTCTTGAACAAATTAAATATTATTATCATCATCGTCGTTATCATAATCATAGAAAAAGAAAAATATTTTTGTATTATTATTTGATGAAAAAAGCTTTAAAAAGATAGCTTTTTCTATAGGCCCTTTTGTACAAATACCAAATAATAAAGTTTCACTGATTCTTCACATTTATGTATATGATTTTTGGCGATTTTTTTTTTCTGTTCCTAAAAAGGCGTAGCTACAAATGTATCTGGACACGTTCACCCAATAACCCATTGACTACTGAATTATCTCAGTCACTTGGGCTTAAGTATAGGAGCCATCGGCTTTAATGGTTTAAATGGTAAACCACACAAATGGAGGAGGTAACGAAGAGACAGAGAGATTGAGAGAAACAGAAAAACAAGGAGAGAAGAGAGAAATATATGTATTGAGTGCTCCGCTTTTATCAAGCCTTCACTTTTAGGGGCATCCTAAAAAAAAGACGTTGCATTATGTGTACTGTGTTGGCATGGGTTTTCTTAAGCATATGCTTTAAAACACAGAGAGTAGCGAACGAAAGAGAATTTTCGAACTTGGAATGGGGACTCTTTGTTTTGTAAATTAGAACCTCTTTTGCATGATGATGTCGAAAGTTTTTGTCTGGCAAGGGAGCGGAAAAAGTAAATCCTCCTCTGTATTTAAAGATATTTGCCTTGCTTGGGAAGGAAAGGGGACAGAATCGATCTCGCTCCCCCTCCGATAGAGGGAATAATATGCCCCCTATATATTTTGCTGCCTCTTGCAGACAGGTTTTCTTAGTATAAACATAGGATTTCACTTCTTTCTGTATTTTTTAAGGGATGGCAGCGACCAATAACTGAGTAAATTTAGGTTTTGGAAATGGTTAAATTTTACTAGTCTTATCTGCCGATAGGGCTTTGCTGCTAAGTACTTATTGTTATTAAGGGTGAATCTCATTTTGCCACCACCCTTTGATAGATAGGAGAGTATGTTTCCATGCTTGTGGTGTCTACATTGTAGACATGGTTTAGAAACATAACAAACACCGCTGTCGCCACTTTCGGCGCGTATGGTACCTTCCCCTATCTGAATTGTATGAGTACAACTTGTCAGGCCGAAGCCAAAGGCAAAGTAATGCTTTGTCAAATGATCCCACTTACCTTTAGACGTAACTGCTTCTCGAAGTCAGCCTGATTCTTGATGTTGTGATTTTGATGACCGACGATCACGCACTTGAGACAGACATGGACCTTACAGTCCTCACAAAACATATCTTTGTTCTCTTGTTCGTGGATGCAGCACTTCTCGGATAGATGACCAATCCTGACCTTCCCGTTGTTGATATCCTGTATGGATACAATATCATGACTTTTAAAGACTCTAAGATGTTTATGACAATCCAGACACTTATCACAAATGTAGTTATTACATGTACAGCAGAATGAGACAGCATCTTGCTGAACCATGCAAGCAGTGCATTTTGGACGCATCTCAAGGACAGCGTTCATCCCTCCACACTCGGCGTGGTAATTGTCTACAAGTCCGTTGACAGTCACATTGGTGAGGAAATCATCGACACGGTTCGCAGACAACGTGGTGATCTTCCTGCAGAGAGGACAGATCATGTGATCGAGATCCTGGTGGGACAGGTCATAGTTCTTGAGACATTTCCGACAGAAGGTGTGTCCGCATGAAGTCAAGATGGTTGCCTCGTCGAAGATATCAAGACATAGTGGACACGTCAGGTTCTCTGAAGATCTTGGAGCTTTCTCTTCCTCAATCTTCGCAGCCATTGCTACAAATATTAGAGTTCTGGTTTATTACAAACACGAGCTTATTCTACGTCTATATCCACTTCATGTTCAATACAACTCAAAATTCTGATCAGCTGACGTGTACTAGAAGCCAATACTAAATTCATGCAAGCTCTCACTATATAAACGTAGTAGACTTTACCAATATTCGACTCTACACAACAAGTGCGTACTAATTACTGCATGTAGTTCTGTACCCAGTTCTCACGTTGATTATATGAAATAGTGTCGAAAGAGGTGCCTAACGTTGATCAAAAGTATGAATTCTCTATTCAAATGTGTACGTGAATACAAGTAAGGTTATAATGGTATAATGGTAGAATCACACTCGAGAAGATCTACTGTGAATATACGCAGTTTGTGCATCCTATAAATAGCAGTGGGTTTTCCCACAGAGAGCGCTCGCAGCGTAGAAGCACCTTTGAACTTTATGGCGGTATTCATCTTTTTTTTTCTATAGAGGGCGACTTATTTAGGTTTTCAGCGGTAGATATAATATTATGCTGGAGATTCACTCTAGTAGAATCCTCGATGTTAGAGCATTCTATTTTTCTTCATTACTCTGTTTAGAAGGTAACAGGATCAGGACTACACTAATATTTCACCCCTTCTTTCTCCACTATTCTTCATTTATCTCCTTCCACTTCTCTCTCTCTATATACATGTATATTTGTCAGTCAATAATTATAATTCTTTGGTACAGATTGCTACGAGGCTATAGCCTCGTAGCAACCTTCCTTACATTATATGATTTGGATGACAAAAATGTTTTACTTCTTCCTCTCTTATTGTATAAAAATCTCATGATTAAGGCATTTAACAATGATAATGTGAATCATGTCTGTCTGAAGAGCTGATTATCAATGAGTAAAATTATATCAAATTGAACATGTCACTATAGCCCGTGTTGCACCGAAATATGATTTATTTGAAATAATCTTGCCTTGACCCTACGACATAGGTCCATGAAATAAACGAATTGATTTTACTCTAATCATCATTCTTTCGGTTATAACTTTCTCTCTTTCTTTATTTATTTCATTATTTCTCTCTCCGTCTCCCTTTCTCTCACACATTCTTTCTCTCTCTCTCTCTCTCCCTCTCTCTCTCTCCCTGTTTCTCTTTTATTATCTCAAGCTGTCTCTCTCTCTCTTTCTCCTATACATCTTAATTGTCCCAAAGTCTATATTACGTGCGATTCCGTTGAAGAGTATCTTGCATATGTGTCTCTTTTAAAAGTTGATTTGTTAGTTTTTATTTGTCCTTCAATTCATGCCTAATATTTTTCAGCGTATGGAAAGGAAATGTGATCAAAGCTGATAAGGATCAATATTACCTAATTCTACGTCAGCTTCCATTTAGACATTCATTTTATCACCTCAATAATGACTAAAAAATTGAAATCAGTAGTTTTGGTTTGCTCAGAAAATATGCCATATTTGTGATTTTAATTTGGATAGGCTTACAGTACTAACAACAGGATACTTACTTAACAGATATCAATATCACATAAGAAAAGTATTATATAGATCTTCTACACATATATCCAGTATAATATGTCCAAAATACTGTGTATATACAAAGAAAAATGAAGATTGTTAATGTAATTATAGGCAACATTTAAGGCGTATACATACTCTCAATAACTATTTCCAATAATAAGAAAAATATGAGTGTTATAAATATGACATCACTAAGTTTATGTGCATCTCAAATTGGCAAATTAGTCAGTGGCTTGTGACTAATAACTCTCCCGTTTGTAATGTAAAAAATATAATATTTTTCTTTCTCGCCTAAGCGCCTTCTCCCTTGGAGCTCTATATTATGGATAGGATATTGTTATAATATTGAATTGAATAATAACATTTTGGAAATATTTTCTTAGTCACTTTGAGCGTTGGATCGAATGGGCAAGTTGTCCGCCACTACATCACAGAGACATAACCGATTCAGCCAGTTTAAAGATCCTATATCTGTTAGAATGGCAGAAGATAAAGTGAAATGGAGAGATGTTGCCTCCGAACCGGGAGAAGATATCTGTAGTGATCAAAACTTTAAGCAATTCATAGCTTTCCCATTTTTGTCCGATTTCAGTCAACTTTTCTGATTTTCCCCCTTTCCTCTAGAGTGGTTTGATGTATAAAGGTTGGATTTCCCTGTAAAAGTACTTAAAGGGACTTAGTAACATTGTTCAGATGAGAGAAAATGGTGCTAAGGTAGTGACTTCAATGCTAGATGTGCAATTAAAGATAATCTGAAAGTTTGAGTGAAAACGGACCATTATTAACGATAGAAATTGGGAAAAACTGATCTGATCGATTCCTTAATTCTCCCAACTATATTATTACAATTTAATTATATTGTAGGTAAATGTAAATCGACACAAAGCAATGAATTGGCTCTATACACCATTCCGGACATTTAAGTGTTGACAGATTTTTTTTTATAGCCGTTTTTATGACTTACTTTCAAGGAAAAACGGTTGGAAGGTGTTAGGAGGTGTTGCACAGGAACACCTTCATAGAAAACCATAAATATCTTGGTGGTTTGAAGATTTTCTCAGGATTTTTTGCCTGTTAGAGGGTTAGTACAGTAGAAGGAATATAATAAGTAACATTTCATAAAAAAATTACACAATTTTTTCATCAACCTTCAACAATGTGACCGAGTCACAAAAGTTTGTAAGAAACAGTACTGGAGCCAGTAGTCTGTCCCGAAATAGTCCCATTTTCCCCCAGTTTGGGCCCCGTAAAGGGAATGCAAGTCGATCACATTGGGTCACTACATCTACACCTATGCACCAAACTTTGTCACGAAGAAGTTGTAGGGACATTATCTAGACACAAACATTGATAGAAACAATCTAAGGTCGGGATTGGTTCTATAGAGGGCGGCTTATTTAGGTTTTCAGTAGTGGATATATTATATTGGAGATCCACTTCATTAAAATCATGGATAATAGAGCAAGACGTTTTTGTTTGCTTCCATTGCTACAATATATTTGGAGGAGTAAAGGACGTCAACTACTCTATAACTACACCCTCTCTTCCTCGACTGTTCTTCCTTTATCTCCGTCCATTTATCTCTTTCCCCTTTGTCATTTTATACATTGTTCTTCTCCACATGAAAGCAAACAAACCTGTCATATCATCAGTCCACAGAGCATTACATTTAATGGCTTTCCTGAAAGGGGGCAAAATGAATACGAAGGATTTTTTTAATGGAATGCAGCAATATTTACACCACGGTCCTGTAAGGCTTTTAAACGAATTCGATTTGATGTATTAGTTCAGTTCAATGTAGTATAACTACAAAGAGTAAAATGATATTATGACATGAAACCAAAACAGTAATACCAATAACTTGACAGGATGACCCTTGACAGCTGAAAAGCTTTTTGTACAATGGGGGCCCATTTACAAAGTCAGTACTAATTATTTGTTCATTTAAAGAAAAAATAAATAAATGAAAAATCAAGAAATAGAAGCAGAAACAAAATAAAATTGTATGTACTTTGAGAATAACGACATAATAGAAATGACACCAATGAGAAGGTTATCAATATTATATCAATTTTCAAGTTATACCTTACGATATCAGATCACTTGCTTCTCTTTTCTGCGTCTCAAGTGATTGAAAGATATATATACCTCTTACATTCAACTTCAAAGTCTCTAAAGTTATGAATTACTTTTAAGTAGCATTAAATTATGCTACAATGAAACATAAGGAAAAGGGATAAGGGAATATTGATACCAGAAGTTTAAAAAATACTTTTCGGCTCTAAAGTATAATATTCAGTCAGTATGTGCCTTGTCACAAACACAAACAAATCAAATATCAATCAAAGAATATAACAACGAATACATACAACGAATATTAATATACGAAATAGATTCATTTTGCTCTCATTAGAGTAAATCATAAAAACAATGAGCCAAAACGAAAAAAGTTTAACAGTGTTTCTGTATTCAACATTAATCTTTGATTTTGCGGTACCGATCATATAATAAAATATCAAAGAGAAAACAATTAAACAATGCAAGAAGTATATAATTTACGTACATTTTACGAATTTACATATTATTCAGATAGAGGGACGTATTGTTATATTGGATAATGTCCACTGTAAAACCTATCTAGAGAATGGGCATCTTCTCATTCTAGTGCGGTACGGTATGTAATCCCGTAGGATTTTTGTGCCAAAGTTAATTTTGTTGCTGTTTTGGCTTCGAAAGGGTCCCAATTGGCCAAAAATGATGGGGTTCAAATTTTCCGACCCCTCCTTCATTTCCTGGGGGGTCCTAGACCAGGAGCCAGTGGGGGTCAACCTAGCTGGGCAGGAAACCAATTTTCATGTGCACAGATGTGGAACTTGTTCCAAAAAGATATTGAGTTAGGAGAAAAAACCATACTGATTGGTTTCAACATTGAAGACCCGGAGTTTTTGCTCATGAATGTATTAATTGTTTACGCACAATATGCAATTTATAAGGTGTATATACTTAATCATCTTAGAAGTAAATCCTTCAATAGTCATTCAATTTGGATGACTTTCAAAAGCGATTGTATGTTTTATGTCAATTGGCAATACAGAAACCAAGAGCAATTAATAAGTAATATCAAGATGAATCTTTCTTAGTTCAACCTTTAACGCATTTATATTCATGCCTTGATCTTTCCCTTCCACTTTCCTTATGTTTCCCCTATTTTATTATATCAGTTTGTTGATTGTGAATATATATATATATTGTAATTAAACTCTATGTACAATGTTGTTAAAATGATATAAAGTAATAAAGTGCCTCGTATGAGGAAAAGAGAGAAAAAAATGTGCACAGATGTAAAGATCGCATAGCTCCACATAACAAATTGACCGTCTGGCATGTTCTAAGTGGTGGGTGTGGCCAGGGGGACGCCCCCACCAAAAATGTGTCCCTTTTGACGACAAAATAGTATTGTGTAAACAATATTTTAAGGAAACCTTAAACCACCATGAGTTTGGTGTCATATGAAAGAGAGTTAAATTATGTACATTTTGATACCAATTTCAAAGAATTTGGGATTAATTAACATCGCAAATTTAAGTAAAATACATGATTTTTGTGATTTTTTTTTGAAAAATTTAATTTTATCATAAAACATTATTTTCCATATATCAACATTGGAGAATCGCATTTTATCATAACTTTCCAGGAATTTGCGTATGTACAACGACAATATCCTGCGCGAAGGAGAGGTTAATATATTGTTTTTAAAAAAAGTTATAGCAATCCAAAGTTATGATTTGATTTCCACGAAAACAACATTTTTGCCCACATGTGTAATACTCTTGCATTAGTGTATTAAGTGTGTTTACATCGAGTTTTAAAGATAACTTTGAACTAAAACCTCTAATCACCATGTATTTGGTGTCAAAAGATGGATAATTAAAATACCAATTTCAATGAGTGATGTAGTGTGTGAAATATAAATTTTGAGCTATAAAGGTGCTTTATTGTCGATATTCCTCTGATTTTTGCCAGTATATCGGTATATTGACTGGACAAAAGTGATTAGACATTTAGTAGTGCAGAAAGTTCAAAGAATTTAGAGCGCTGAGTGCAATTGATAAGTTCTTCTCCTGTACTCTGGGATGTTTCAGGAAATGTGGGCATTGGCAGTTCCCTCCCCCCCCCCCCCCACACCCCCACCCTGCCTCTTCCAGCCGCTTGTCATAATCTTGCCAATGCCCAAGACAAGTTAGTGCATCGATCAACATGAATATAATATAATATCGCCATATTTGGTTAAATGGTTTACTTTTGCCTGACTACTAAGAAAACACGTGTATGCTTGTAAGCAACCAATACTCCGCATAATTCCTATTGTGATAAGATTAGAATGACATAAACTTTTCTCAAAAAATAGTTTCGGCTAGGTATGCAAAGTTTGTTTTCTTCTCTCGATTACAACTAATTCGGTACAAAATCGAAGGAACTAATTGATTCGATTGAATCTCAGTTTTAGTCTTTGTGTGTTTTAAATAGGAAGTTCCAGAACTACAATTAAGATCAATTTGAAATCTTTTCTGCTTAGCCATAAATAATTTAAAATCGTTACTAATTAACTCCTTGAACTTCTAAGGATCTCACGATTTGATGATTGGAAAATGTCATTAGATACCAGCTTATAATTTTGACAACACATCACCGTCTACATTAGAGTTCTATCATGCCTGTTGCATAAATCATATGGTATTTTTGAACATGTTGCTGAAATGACATGATTTTCTGTGATTTTTTCTCTTTTTGGGAGGTAAATTATACTTTTGTATGCCTTTGTTGAAAAATGACAAGTCTCCCAAATTTACAATTAAATATGCTTATTTAGAAGCATTCGTGTCAGGGCCTGCAGAACGGTAGGGCTCGAGCCCTCCTCACTTTTTTGAAAAAGTATGTAAAGAGAAAAAGAAAAAAAGAGAGAAAGAAAGAATGAGTGACCTGCCAGTGTCACAAATGAGGTATCAAAATATGCTCTTCTGACCGTAATTACATACCTAAGACCCCTGAGCTTCCGGGGCTCCACACCCTGGACCTCACCAAGGGCACTAAGACGGGTCCCTGAATGCTCATCTGACCATAATTAAATGCCTTAAACGCTGAGCTTCATGGGACACAGCCCTCTGGACCCTACTTCAATTAGTGACATGCCAGTGTCACAAATAAGGTATCTAAATATGCTTTTCTGACCGTATGTAATGCCTAAAACCCGTGCAGCTTCCGAGGGCTTCCCCCCTCGACCCCGCCGGGGCAAAGACACTGGACCCCACGCAAATATACGCTGCACTCGCTCCGCTCTACCTGATCGTTAATACTCCACTTTGAAAAACGTTCCGCGGGGCCGGCATGTAACGTGTTAGAGTGGTGGTGGTGCAGATTTTTCTTCTGCCCCAAAAAAACGTTTTTGCTCATTACGCCAAGGTGAGCCCCCGGTGAGCCCCTGGAATGTTTGCCCCCTCCCCCAATCCCAAACTGTCGAACTTTCTGCACTACTTAATGTCTAATCACGTTTGTCTAGTTAATATACCGATATACTGGCAAAAATCAGAGGAATATCTACAATAAAGCACCTTTTTGGCTCAGAATTTATATTTCACACACTACATCACTCATTGAAATTGATATCAGAATGAAGGTATTTTAATTATCCATCTTTTGACACCAAATACATGGTGATTAGAGGTTTTAGTTCAAAGTTATCTTTAAAACTCGATGTAAATACGCTTACTACACTAATGCACGTATATGCATACAGTTATTACACATGTGGGCAAAAATGTTGTTTTTGTGGAAATCAAATCAATAACTTTGGATTGCTATAACTGGTTATTGAAACAATATATAAACCTCTCCCTCGCACAGGATATTGTCGTTGTACATAAGCAAATTCCTGGAAAGTTATGAAAACATTCAATTCCCCAATTTTGATATATGGAAAATAATGTTTTTTATAATTTTTTTACACAATACTATTTTGTCGTCAAAAGGGACACTTTTATGGTGGGGGCGTCCCCCTGGCCACACCCACCACTTAGAACATGCCAGACGGTCATTTTTGTATGTGGAGCTATGCTATTTTTACATCTGTGCACATTGCAATTGGTTTCCTTCCCAGCTAGGTTTTCCCCCACTGGCTCCCGATCTAGGACCACCCCCCCCCCCCCCAGGAAATGAAGGAGGGGTCTGAAAATTTGAACCCCATCTTTTTTGGTCAATTAAGACCCTTTTGAAGCCAAAACAGCAAAAAAATAACTTTGGCACAAAAATCCTCCGGGAGCTGTCTCAGTGACATACCGTACCACACTATTCGGTCAGTTATCACATAATAAACAATATACATGTAATTTGACCCATTATAGGCCCATATTAGAATAGAACTGGAGCAGAGAGGTATATATAGAGTGTGAGATGGATTACAGTGATACTTTGATAAAATACAACTTCTTGTTAGTAGCAAACGCGAGCATGTCTGGAGAGAGGGAAACCAAGTAACACCAACAATCTCCACGCGTCAGATTAAGCGCATTGAACTCAACTCTTTCCTTCAGGTTCAAACCATCAAGGTCATATCGCCTGATCACCACGTTACCATTCTTACTATCAACACTCGCTACATACACCCTGTCGTGCTCATCCAGGGCAGCATACAGAGTGACACCGCTTGGGGCATGTAGAGACTTACCAGCATTCCCAACCCTGTCATAGACCGTCACCACGCTTGGATAGGTAATACATGAACTCGTGACGACCAAACCCGACCTGGTAGCAGATACCTGAATCGTCTTGTTGTGTTTTGTTGGAACAGTTTGTTTGAGAGTAGATCCAGTTGGGTCATAGATATAGACTTTCTTCTCACCGTGAGCGATTAGAATTTCATCTGTTGGACTTCTGTTTAGTCTCAGAAAAGAGCCATTGAAATTCACGCGGATGGTTGATTTCCTGGATCCATTGGGAGAATATATGTTTGCCTCTGTTAAACCATTCGATTTGCATAACGACCTGTCTTGTTGAAACACAAGATCATAACACTTCATGTTACTTGGTATGTTTGGATACTGCCCCTTTGTACCAGCTGAATCAATGATATCTATACCTTTTCCATCAGAATATCCGATAGCCACCCTGTCCTCAGAGTACTGCGTCATTCCATACATCGTTCCCCGTAGACCTACACACTGAATGACTTGCAACTTTGGATCTGAGTCTGAGATGCTCCCGAGGTCGAGACGAGTACCATATGCAGACTTGAACTTCTTCTCCTGTGCTTTCTTCGTAATGGCTGCCGCAGAAGTGTGATCAGTAGCTGATTCTGATATGCTTCCAAGGTCAAGACGACTATCATCTGCAGGCTTGAACTTCTTCTCCTGTGCTTTCTTCGTAATGGCTGCCGCAGAAGTGTGATCAGTAGCCTCCTTCAGCATGACATCCAGCTCCTCACAGAGCAAGATATGAGCAGACAGACTGTCTGTCTCAAGACGACCCAATCTGTCATTAGCTACCAGTGTTATTGAACTACAAATACTCTTGATCTTCTGTCGATCCTTGGATTTCAAGACGTTGAGTTCGTCATCAAAACTCCGCTTTACTGCATTGATTTGCTCGATGAGATTTCGATGATTTTCTTCAAGCTCTTTGGCCTTGATGCTGTAGGCTTGACTGACATCATTCAGTAGTTTCTGCACGGCAGTGAATACTTCATGACGTTGCACTTCCACTTTCTGAATGTTCTTCTCCAGTTCTGATTTCTTAGTGGTACATCGCTGGACTAGGTCGTTCACCTAAACAAAACAAAAAATAGAGAAATAAGGAAGAAAAGAAAAAAATGTAGGATGAGATGTATGCCAATTACATCGAGCTGGTTTGAAAATTAAACAAATTAATGGCAGCACAGCTAAATCCGGGGTAATAATCTCCAGATTTGGAAGCGCTTAGCAATTGTAATCAGCTGAATATTATTATTATTATTATTATTTTGCACGCCTGATAATTCACACATGTTAGAGCCACGGCCCCCCTATCATCATGTATCATATGAGGACAGAGGAATTGAATACATTGTATTATGCTTTTTCTTAAATACAATCGAACCGTTC
Source organism: Strongylocentrotus droebachiensis (assembly GCA_035222895.1). NCBI lineage: Eukaryota > Metazoa > Echinodermata > Echinoidea > Camarodonta > Strongylocentrotidae > Strongylocentrotus > Strongylocentrotus droebachiensis. The sequence goes on from JAVYIG010009023.1 coordinate 47,114, forward strand.
AATATTAATAGCATTATAATAATAATAATAATAATCGTCATGATGATAATAATGATACTACTATTTCTATTACCAATGATGGTGATGATGATGATGGTGATTTCATCAACATTACTGCTATAATGTTAATCATAATTACTATTCCTCTTATTATTATTATTGTTATTATTATTATCAATATTTATTATTTATGAAAAAGTTAAATGTAATTATTATCATCATCGTCGTCATCATGATCATAGGGGAAAAAAATGTATTGTTATTTTGATGAAAAGAGGTTACATAAGATAACCATTGCTATAGACCCTGTTGCACAAATACCAAATAATAAAGTTTCACTGATTCCTCACATTTAACTTCATGTTTTTCGCCGAATTTGTTTTTCAGCTCCTAAAAAGGCGTAGCTACAAATTTATCTGGATAATCTGGACACGTGCCCCTTTCACCAATTAAGCCATTGACTACTGAATTATCTCATTCCCCTAGGCTATAGTACATGAGCCCCCAGGTTCCCGTAGGCAATGCGTTAAACGGTAAACCACACAAATGGAGGAGGTAACGAAGAGACAGAGAGATTGAAAGAAACAGAAAAACAGGAAGAGAATAAAGAAATATATGTATTGAATGCTCCGCTTTTATCAAGCCTTCACTTTTAGGGGTATCCTAACAAATACCATTCATTTTGTATTCTTATATCTATTACAATGCGTTGTGTATTTGATTTTAAATGGTTGTAAACATGACCTTTACTAAACTGAATTTGAAATTGAGAAGATTATACCATGTACCCCTCTGTACCTTTCAGGCGCTGCGGAACCTTTTCCAATTTTACGGGGAGAGTAGCGAACGAAAGAGTATTTTCGAATTTGGAATGGGGACTCTTTGTTTTGTAAATTAGAACCTTTTTTTGTATGGTAATTATACTGCAAAGTTGATGATGTCGAAAGCTTTTGTCTGGCAAGGGAGCGGAAGAAGCAAATCCTCCTCTGTATTTAAATATATTTTGCCTTGGGAAGGGAAGGGGACAGAGACGAAGTCGCTCCACCCCGATAAAGGGAATAATATGCCCCCTATAGATTTTGCTGCCTCTTGGAGACAGGTTTTAGCAAAAACACAGGATTTCACTTCTTCTTTCTGTATTTTGTAAGGGATGGCAGCGACCAATAGCTGAGTAAATTTAGGTTTCAGAATTGTTAAATTTTAGAGGTCTTATCTGTCGATAGGGCTTTGCTGCAAAGTATTTATTGTAATTAAGGGGGAATCTCATTTTGCCACCACCATTCGATAGATAAGAGAGTATGTTTCCATGCTTGCGGTGTCTACATTGTAGGCATGGTTTAGAAACATAATAAACACCTCCGTCGCCACTTTCGGTGCGTATGGTACCTTCCCCTATCTGAATTGTATGAGCACAACTTGTCAGGCCGAAGCCAAACGCATTAATGCTTTGTCAAATGATCCCATTTACCTTTAGACGTAACTGCTTCTCAAAGTCAGCCTGATTCTTGATGTTGTGATTTTGATGACCGACGATCACGCACTTGAGACAGACATGGACCTTACAATCCTCACAAAACATATCTTTGTTCTCTTGTTTGTGGATGCAGCACTTCTCAGAAAGATGACTAATGCTGACCTTTCCGTTGATGATATCCTGTATAGAAACAATCTCGTGACCTTTAAAGACGACGGTAAGACCTTGATGGCAATCCAGACAGTTTTCGCACATGTAGTTATTACATGAACAGCAGAAAGAGACAGCATCTTGCTGAAGCGTGCAGGCAGTGCATTTTGGACGCATCTCAAGGACAGCGTTCATCCCTCCACACTCGGCGTGGTAATTGTCTACAAGTCCGTTGACAGTCACATTGGTGAGGAAATCATCGACACGGTTTGCAGACAACTTGGTGATCTTCCTGCAGAGAGGACAGATCATGTGATCGAGATCCTGGTGGGACAGGTCATAGTTCTTGAGACATTTCCGACAGAAGGTGTGTCCGCATGAAGTCAAGATGGTTGCCTCATCGAAGATATCAAGACATAGTGGACACGTCAGGTTCTCTAAAGAGCTTGGTGCTTTCTTTTCATCAGTCTTCTCAGCCATTGGTACAAATTTCAGATTTCTGACTTATTACAAACACGAGCTCATTCTACGTCTATATTCAATTGATGTCCAATAAAACCTAAAAGTCTGATCAGCTGACGTGTACTAGAAGCCAATACTCAGTTCATGCAAGCTCTCACTATATGCAGTAACGTAGCAGACTTTACCAATACTCGACTCTACGCAACAAGTGCGTTCTTACTGCATGCAGTTCTGTACGTTCTCACGTTAATATTATATAAAATCTGTGTCGAAAGAGGTGCGCCTAACTTTGATCAGAAGTATTAATTCTCTATTCAAATGTGTACGTGAATACAAATAAGGTTATAATGGTAGAATCACACTTGAGAAGATCTACTGTGCATACATGCAGTTTGTGCATCCTATAAATAGCAGTGGGTTTTCCCACAGAGAGCGCTCGCAGCGTATAAGCACATTTGAACTTTATGGCGGTATTCATCATTTTTTCTATAGAGGGCGGCTTATTTAGGTTTTCAGCGGTGGATATAATATTATGTTGGAGATTCACTCTAGTAGAATCCTCGATTTTAGAGCATTTTATTTTTCTTCATTACTCTGTTTAGAAGGGTAAAGGATCAGGACTTCACTGTTATGATGTAATCGCAGACACACGCACAGCCCAATCGAGTTAACTTTCTTCTTATAAGTGAACATGCCTTCCTATACTTAATTCTCTCCTCATTTTTTTTCTTCTCTCTTCCATTTACTATTTTTTCTTTCCTATCAACCTTCTGTTATATAAAATGTAATTTTCATAATAATATCTATAATGTTCTCTCGGTAACTGTGTTAACTTATTATGGGCGTTCCCAACTCAAGCTATGCTTTCCGGGTTTTCGCCTCATTCCGTATCTGAATTATTTACGGTATACTGTATGTTGAAATAATAATATTGTTACATATATCATTTATATATACATTGTGTTTTATATTGTACTGTTGAGAAGGAAATAAATGTTAATAATAAAATAACAATAGAATTTATTTCACCCCTTCTTTCCCCACTATTCTTCATTTATCTCCTTCCAGTTCCCTTTTTCTAGATATTTTTTCATTCAATAATTCCAATTCTTGCGCAGTGATTACTACGAGGCTACAACCTTCCTATATTTCAACACTTTCTCTCTCGTTAAAAATCTCATGATTTAGGCTGTAACCATGATTATGTGTATCATGTCTGTCTCAAGAGCTGATTATCAATGAGAAAAACGATATCAAATTGAATATAAAACTATAGCCCGTGTTGCACCGAAATACGATTTATTTGAAAATATCTTGCCTTGACCCTACGACATAGGTCCATGAAATAACGAGTTCATTTTACTCTCATCATCGTGCTGTCGGTTATAACTTTATATCTTTCTTTCTTTATTTCATTATCTCTCTCTCCCCTCTCTCTCTCCCTCTCTCTCTCTCACACACTCCCTGTTTCTCTTTTCTCACGCTGTCTTTCTCTCTCTTTCTCTTATACATCTTAATTGTACCAAAGTCTATTATACGTGCAATTCCGTCGAAGAGTATCTTGCATATGTGTCTCTTTTAAATGTTGATTTGTTAGTTTTTATTTGTCCTTCAATTCATGCCTAATATTTTACAGCGTATGAACTGGAAATGTGATCAAAGCTGGTAAGGATCAATATTACATAATTCTACGTCACCTTGCATTTAGACATTTTTTATCACCTCAATAACGACTTACTTTATCTTTTTTTACTTTTACTTTATCAGCCGTTGTCAATCCACTGCAGGATGAAGGCCTCAGCATGATGTTTCCAAATGCTTCTGTTCAGCGCCTGTTGGTGCCTATTTGTCTGTCCCCAGAACTGTTGCAGCTCGTCTCGCCATCTTTTTCTTTGACCTCCCCTGTTTCGTTTTCCCTCATATGGTGTCCAGTGAGTGATTGCTGAGCTCCAGCGATTGTCATTCCTACGGCTGATGTGGCCCGCCCAATTTCATTTCCTTCTTTTCACTGTTTCAAGGATGTCCTGGACTTTTGTCTGTTCCCTGATCCATTTGTTCGTTTTTCTGTCTTTGTATGTGATGCTTAGAATACTTCTTTCCATGTTGTGTTGCGAGGCTGCTAGCTTTCTTTCCATTTTTGAAGTTAGCGTCCATGTTTCTGCAGCGTATGAGATTGCTGGGATGATGCACTGGTTATATACTTTCTTTTTCAGGCATAATGGAAGTTTGCCTTTCATGATGGTGCTGTATCTGCCAAAGGCTCGCCATCCAGCTTTGATTCTTCTTCTTATTTCGTTGTCTTGATTTTTGTCTTGGAGGGAGAAACGTTGCCCTAAGTAGATATACTCCTTTACTTGCTCCATTTTGGTACCGTTCACTTGGATTTGTTTTGGATCTTTGGCTGATCCTGCCATGACTTTAGTCTTCTTCATGTTCATTTTGAACAAAAAATAACGACTAAACAAGTTGAAATCAGTAGTTTTGTTATACTCAGAAAATGTGCTCTTCTTGTGATTTTAATTCGTATAGGCTTACAGTAACAACAAAAGGACACTTATTTTACAGATGTCAATATCACAAAAGGCAAGTAAAATCTAGATCTTCTAAACATATATCCAGTATAATATGTCAACAATACTGTGTTTATACAAAGAAAAATGAACATTGTTTAATATAGGCAACATTTACAGCGTATGCATACTCTCAATAACTATTTCCAATGGTAAGAAAGTTATGAGTGTTTTAAATATGACATCACTAAGTTTTTTTGCATCTCAAATTGGCAAATTAGTCAGTGGATTGTGACTAATAACTCTGCCGTTTGTCGCGTAAAAAATATAATATTTCTCTTTCTCGCCTAAGCGCCTTCTTCCTTGGGAATCTATATTATGGATATGATATTGTTATAGGTACTCTTGATATCAGAGAATAGACCCTCCTGAATAATAACATTTTGGAAAATATTTACTTAGTCACTTTGAGTGCTGGATCGAATGGGCAAGTTGTCCGCCACTACATCACAGAGACATAACCGATTCAGCCAGTTTAAAGATTTTATATCTGTAGTGATCAAAACTTTAAACGATTCATAGCTTTCCAATTTTTTTCTCGATTTCATTCAAACTTCACCAGTCAACTTTTCTGATACTTCCCCTTTTCACTAGAGTGGCTGAATTTTCTTTCATAAGTACTTAACAAAACTTTTACAAAACAGTACAGGGGCCAGTATAGTTTGTACCGAAATAGTCGTCCCATTTTCCCCATAACAATTTACCGAACAAACTTTCTTAACCATCTATGCCATGATTGCCATCTACGATTTTTTTTCTTCAACTTGAACATTGTCCTCGGGTTTGGCCCCGTAAAGGGAATGCAAGTCGATCACATTGGGTCACCGCATCTATACCCATGCACCAAAAGTTATAGGCATATTATCTAAACACAGAAACTGCTGGAAAAAATTAAGGTCGTAATTGGTTTTATAAATGGCGACTTATTTAGGCTTTCAGTAGTGTATATATTATGTTGGAGATCCACTTCATTAGAATCCTTGATAATAGAGCAAGACGTTTGATTTGCTTTCATTACTACAATATATTTGAAAGAGTAAAGGACGGCGACTACACTATAACTACACCCCACTTTTCTTGACTATTCTTCCTTTATCTCCGTCCATTTCCCCCTTTCATCTTCGTCTTTTTATACATTGTTCTTCTCCACATGAAAGCAAACAAATCTTATATCATCAGTCCCCAGAGCATTACATTAATTTTAATGGATTCCGGAAAGGGTGCAAAATGAACACGAAGGAATTTGTAATGAAATGCGGCAATATTTACACCACGGTCCTGTAAGGCTTTTAAACAAATTCGATTTGATGTATTAGTCAAGTACAATGTAGCATAACTACGAAGAGTAAAATTATATTGTGAAATGAAAACAAAACAGTATTAACAATAACTTGACAGGATGACCGATGGAAGCTGAGAAACTTTTTTTTTTTTTTTTTTTCTTTTACAATGGGGGCCTTTTTAGAAAGTCGGTACTAATTTTTTTTTTTTTTAAGAAAAAAAAGTAATTAAATTAAAAATCAAGAAATAGAAGCAGAAACAAAATAAAATGGTATGTACCTAGAGAATAACGACACAATAGAAATGACACCAATACGAAGTTAAATAATATTATATCACTTTTCAAGTTATACCTTACACACTAAGAAATAGGGGTACATTTGGGGTGCAGATTACGCGTAGTTGGCCGAGGGTACTAATCTGCTCCATATAGGGCGCACTCAGTGCATTCAACGTAAAATGTGAACCCTGAGGGGTGCAAGAATTTGGAGGGTGCAGAATGTGCACCCCACTAGTCTTTATCAAAGCATTATGAAATTATACTGTAGTTTGAAGATTGATCTGTTCTCAAGTCTGTGTATATATTTCAAGAACAACATAACACAACAATAAACAATTAGACCCTTTTTATGCATCGTTATTATTATTCCATGAAAAATCATGGACTATAAGTTTTATGAAACAAGTTTAAGTCAGTCGATCTTTTGCAGAGACTTTTAATTCCGTTCAACTGCCGAGTTTAATAAGCGAGTTCGTAGTTAGATTCTGCGCATGCGCGAAAAATCCTCCGTGAACTTTCCGCTGGATCAATTGGGATAAATATTGGTCGGTGCTGTGCTTACACACAACAGTGAATGGGGAATGTTAGCATTTATCACGTTCTAGATACGATTTGTTTACATCATGACATCATTCCTTTTCCACAAATCATCTTGAGCAGGTAACTGGATATATTTTCCTTCTTTTCCTTTTGTTTTGTACGTGGTCAGCAAATGATTTAGTATTTTTCTTCTTTGCAATCGGCAGTTGCCTCCACAGAGGCGAAAGTATGCCGTGTCCCGACTGTTGCCCCATACATTATATTTTGTGTAAGCCGTCTGCTTCGTTAAAAAGGGTCGTGATTCTGACTTTAAAATCTAATAACCGGTGTTAAGAATAACTCATATGAAGGCTCTTCCCTGCTAGTTCAGCCTGTATATCACTTAAAATAATTATGGCCTACATGATCTAAACTTACCTGCTTAGAAGCTACGCATATTTTGTTTGTTATTTTGCCTGATCATGTTGATTGAACTGAAGTGAAGAAAAAGAGTGACTAAATTCAGACTAGATCTAGATCTCTAGTCTATGTAATCGAAACAAAAGACACTGAGACCGATTTGAATTTAAAAAAGGTATACAAACCGTATAACAAGGACTGGACTTCTAGTTATGCCTATCCATTGACTAAAATAAGTAGTTTCACTTCACTTCCTGTTAAAATTCTTTCAATCAATGACAATGAATGCTGCCACTGTGCCAGCTGTAAATTCACCTTCACTGTCCTGGTTGCCCAGTGACATCATAAGCAGTGCTGATGTCCTCTTGACAATGCCAATGGGCTGTTTATTCCATTACAGCTAGCATGTGTTATAGGGAACAAGGCAGATTTATTTGGTAAATTTGTATGATCATTGAGATTTTAACCTTAATTAAGGCAATAATTTAATGTTTTTCCTTTCTTGGGCCCTGGGGGGGGGGGGGGGGAGGGGGGGGGATTGAGACTATCAGCTGTGATTTTTTTTGTTCAAGAAAGAAGAAATATTTTCCTGCCCAAATAGAAACCATTATAATTTGTGTTAACATGAAATATTTTTCTCTCTTTTTACAATCAGACTATCATCATGGGAAGAATCTGTGCTGTTATTGGGTGCTCGAACAGTACATTCAAGCTTGATAAATGGTATTCACAATTGTGTGACAGACATGGCTTGAAATATGGGGCCTGCGTATGCACACCATCTTTTGTACCATTCCCTTTTCCTTTGCAAAATAAAGATGCAGACGGCCGTCGACGATGGATAAAGGCGATAAATCGAAAACGTCCAAATGGCAAAAACTGGGAACCAACGTATGAAGATAGGGTTTGCTCATATCACTTTCGAGATGGACAACCTAGTGCAGCGTGGCCAGACCCAACAATGAATCTGGGATACAGCTCAGCACACCAGTCTTCACATACATATCCTCGTCTGCCTCCAAGAGAAAGACCTCAGTGCCCAGAAAAGAAGAAATGAACAAGTAAACGGAAGAGAAAGAAAGTCGACTTGACAGGAGATCCTGACTCACATGAAACCTCTACGGCTGAGGAGCACCTAGAATTTAGTGAGACAGCTTCAAGTAAAGAAAAGAGGAAATCAACATGTAAACGGTAGAGAAAGGATGTCGACTTGACAGGAGATCCTGACTTTCATGGATCCTCTACTCTTGATGAGCACCAAGAAATTGATGAGACAGCTTCAAGTAATAAGGAGAAAAGATCTGATCATATTGTTGGTGCACATCTCACTGATCACAATTATGGGCTACATTGTGATAAAAGATTCTGTACCTGCCTTGGATGTGTTGCAAAGCAAAAACAAATTGAAGATCTACAACAGAGGAATAGTCATTTACAGGCAAAGCTGAAAGCTACAAAGAAACAGCATGGTAAGAAAGGTGATTTTGATATGACTACTGTTGTCACGAGAACTGATAAAACTGTCAGATTGTACACTGGATTTGAATCCAAAAAGCCACGAGTAATATGTCCTTTCCTTTTATTCGTCTCATGATAGGGACATACTGTTTCTGGTGATTTGTTCAACTATTTGATTGGAGCCCAGGAGCCCTATGTCTATATTAATTAAGAGAAGCAAACATAGGCTGTGCAGGAATACAGTAACTGTGCTAGTCAAATGCACGGGTATGAACTGGTTAGTGTTTATTTCTGTCTTGAGGCTAGCTTAACTTGATACATTTATTAGAATATCATATATTGAATGTACCTCTTTATATCTTGTATCAGGGATGAACATTTATGAAATAAATAAAACATGGACATGTGAAATTGACTAACTACATGTATGTATGTCGGGTTCCAAAGTATTACAAATTTACTGTTTTTCTAGACACATTTACAGGTGTATTTTCTTGGGCTATAGGAATACTTTTTTGTTGTTGAATAATTGAAGTGTGCTATTTACCAAAGTATTGTATGTTTTGTGTGTGCTTATATTTTTATCAAGACAGAAAATAGGATTTTTGTATCCTTATGCAATAATAAAGCAGCTAACTACATATGATATGCAGCTCAAAGAGATATCTTGATCATGAGAAAGTTACATTTCTCATCTTATATTTCTGTTGTAAATAGTGACAGAGAGAGGTTTTCTTCTCCAAGCCGAAATCAGATTTCCGCATGTAGAACACGTGATCGGACTTACAATCGATTGTATCTCTTTCTGCAACGGGGCCCAGAAGTGATTACTGTTCTTTCACTACTATAAGTTCCAATCGATGTGCATTCTAGTATTCTTGTATGTCCTGTAGAGTAGTATTAATTTAGTTTTTGTACAATATATTTGCTGTCCCCAAATTATTTGGTGGAATTGATGGAATAAATGAAGATAACATTTTCAGTATTCATCTTCATTTATAAGAATAAATTGGTGTTGATTCCCTGACTAAAGCTGTTAAAGTTTGTTCTCTTGCCTTTACTTCATGCAAGAAAAGCATACTGTATTCAAAGGTGTAATTGTAGATTTCACCTTTTTTGTACCTCAAATTAGAATGTTGATGTTTGCCAACAGCCCAACATGGTATATTACACGCACATTGTATTACTTCTTTATATTACTTGTTACTTTTGTCTAGATATTGCAGAAGGTAAACCGCATATATATGGCAATAGCATCATATGTGATTATTTTCTCTTAGCCACTATGCATAGTGGAAACTGAAATTGGTCATTCATGTTGTCAATAAAATGTGATTTTGATATGAAAACAAATTGTTTGATATTATGCTTTTATTGGTTATAATGTGATGAAAAGAGTGCATGTGCACCCTGCATTGTGCAATTCTACACCATATAAAGGTTGCAAATATGCACCCCTAAATGTGCTTGCTTGCATCCCAAGGGGTGTATGTATGCACCCTTCAGGGAACAATTGTGGACCCCAAACCCCTGCACCCTATATGGGACAAGTCTGCACCCCAAACTGGGGTGCAAACGAGCACCCTTAGGGGTGCAGACCGCTGCTACAATAGCAGCCACCTATAGGGTGCAAGTCTGCACCCCAAATAGGGGTGCAATTTTGCACCCCAATTGGGGGTGCAAAATTGCACCCTATAGGTGGCTGCTATTGTAGCAGCGGTCTGCACCCCTAAGGGTGCTCGTTTGCACCTCTAAGGGTACTCTTTTTGCACCTCTAAGGGTGCAAGTCTGCACCCCAAATAAGGGTGCAATTTTGCACCCCGATTGGGGGTGCAAAATTGCACCCTATAGGTGGCCGCTATTGTAGCAGCGGTCTGCACCCTATAGGGTGCAAATTTGTACCATTATTTTTTAGTGTGTACGATATCAGATCACTTGCTTCTCTTTCTTGAGTCTCAAGTGATGGGTACATGTAGATACCTCTTACGTTCAACTTCAATGTCTCTAACGTTTTGAATTTCTTTTAAGTAGCATTAAATTATGCTACAACGAAACAGGAGGGATAAGGGAATATTGATACCAGAAGTTTAAAAAATACTTTTCGGCTCAAAAGTACAATATTAAGTCAGTATGTGTTTTGTCACACACACAAACAAATGAAATATCAATCAAAGAATATAGCAAAGAATACTGACATACTTAATAGATTCATTTTGCACTCATTAGAGTAAATCGATAAAAACTTTCAACAGATTGTCTGTAATCGTTGATATTTTTTGAGTTTGCAGTACCAATACGTTGTTTAAATATCAAAGAGAAAACAATTAAACAATGCAAGAAGTATATAATTTACGTTCCTTTTATGAATTTCCATACTATTCAGATAGAGGGACGTTAATGTCTACTGTATACGGGCGATTAAAATCTATAGAGAATGGGAATCTTCTCATTCAATCAGTTATCACATAATAAACAATATACATGTAATATGACACATTATAGGCCCATGTTAGAATAGAGCTGGAGCAGAGAGGTATATAGAGTGTGAGATGGATTACAGTGATACTTTGATAAAATACAACTTCTTGTCACAAGCAAACGCAAGCATGTCTGGAGAGAGGGAAACCAAGTAACACCAACCAGAACCAAGTGTCAGATTAAGTACATTGAACTCCACTCTCTCCTTCAGGTTCAAACCATCAAGATCATACAGCCTGATCACCACGTTACCCTTCTTACGATCAACACTTGCTTCATAAACCCTGTCCTGCTCATCCAGGGCAGCATACAGGAGGACACCGTTTGGAGCTTGTAGAGACTTACCAGCATTCCCTTCCCTGTCATAGACCGTCACCACGCTTGGAGTGGAGCAACATGACCCCGTGACGATCAAACCCCGCCTGGTAGCAGATACCTGCCTCGTCTTGTCGTGTTTTGTTGGGACAGTGTGTTTGAGAGTGGATCCGGTCGGGTCATAGATGTAGATTTGCTTTCCATTGTGAGCGATGAGGATATCATCTGATGGACTTCTGTTTAGTTTGAGACAAAAGCCATTGCTATTCACGTTGATGGTTGATTTCCTGGACCCATTGGGAAAATATATGTTTGCTTCTGTGCAACCATTCGATATGCATAACGACCTGTCTTGTTGAAACACAAGATCAAAACAGTTGATGTTACTTAGTGTGTTTGCATACTGGTGCTTTTTACCAGCTGAATCAATGATATCTATACCATGTGTATCATTATATGCGGTAGCTACACTGTCATCGGAGTACTGGGTCATACCCCACATCTGTTTCCGAAGATCTACGCACTGAATGACTTGCAACTTGGGATCTGATTCTGAGATTCTCCCGAGTTCAAGACGAGTATCATCTGCAGGCTTGAACCTCTTTTCCTGTGCTTTCTTCGTAATGGCAGCTGCAGAAGTGTGATCAGTAGCTAATTCTGAGATGCTCCCGAGTTCAAGACGAGTATCATCTGCAGGCTTGAATCTCTTTGTCTGTGCCTTCTTCTTAATAGCTGCTGCAGAAGTGTGATCAGTAGCCTTCTTCAGCATGGCATCCAGCTCCTCACAGAGCAAGGTATGAGCAGACAGACTGTCTGTCTCAAGACGACCTAGTCTGCCATGAGCTACCAGTGTTATTGAACTACAAATACTCTTGATCCTCTGTCGATCCTTGGATTTCAAGACGTTGAGGTCGTCATCGAAACTCCTCTTTACGACATTGATTTGCTCGATGATATTTCGATGATTTTCTTCCAGCTCTCTGGCTTTGATGCTGTAGGCTTGACTAGCATCGTCCAGTAGTTTCTGCACGACAGTGTTTACTTCGTGGCGTTGTACTTCTACATTCTGAATGTTTTTTTCCAGCTCTGATTTCATAGCGGCACAACGCTGGACAAGGTCGTTCACCTAAACAAAACAAATAATAGAGAAGTGAAAAAACATGTATTCCTAGGCCAGTTTAGTTATGTATTTACAGACTTTTAAATCGCATTTTGTAATCGAATGTCGGACAAGTAAAGATCTCGTAGTATGTAGCAGCAGACCAGGGGCGGAGCCAGCCGGCGGCAGGGGAGGGGCCCGATTCCCCCGATTCGTAAGAAAATATTTAGCGGTGAAACAGCCGGTCGATAATTCGCTCAGTAGGGGGTGGGGGTTGGTGAGCACTAATTTTTTAAATTTTGTTTTTGCTCCCGAAAATTTGTAAATCGCGCCGACCGATAATTCGCACGGTAGGGGTGGGGGGGGGGGGGGGGGAGAGGGGGGGGGGGGTAGTGAGCACTATTTTTTGTTTGCCCTCGAAAATTTGAAAAAAGCACACCTTTTACGTCGTATTTCAGCCAATGCCGATGTTGGCTTTTTTGTTGGCATTTTCGTGTTGCTTATATAACGCACAACCAGCCGGCCCACGTATTGTTATTTTTAATTAAATAATTAATTAACGGTCACCGTGTTTTTTTTTAAAGTGGAGCTGAATTGGTATGCTCGTATTGGCTAAATTTCACACAATTTGGGGTCTAAAAGGGCACTATAAATGTCATAGATAAGAATAAGAGCACTTACCATGCACTTTAAAGGCATTTGCGGTCTAAAAACAGAACTCAACTATCCCTTTAACATTCAGTTTTTCACTATATCCCCCCAAAATTATTTTGTGTAGTGCCCTCTGCAACAGAGCTCAACTATCCCTATCACGGTCAGATGAGCATCCAGAGGCCCGCCATAGGGCCCTTTGCGAGGTGCAGGGGGTACAGCTCCTGGAAGCTCAAGGGTTTTAGGTTTTTAATTTAGATCAGATGAGCATATTTTGATACCTCATTTCTTTCTCTCTTTTTTTCATTTTCTCTTTAACTTACTTTTTCAACAAATTGAGGGGGCTCGAACCCCCGACCCGGCCGTTCTGCAGACCCTAAATGAAGGCTTCTAAAAAAACATATTTTTTTGCCTAACTGTATTTTTTTGGAATTTGTAATTTTCCTACAAACGCATAAAAAAGAATATTTTACAAAAAAAAATTGTATTTGGGGAACTGCCTGTAATAAAAAGAAACACACGCTTACTCATCATCTCACAATATTTCCACGATATGTGTCTATCCTCAATTGATAAATAAAGGGAAGTACAGAATGTTTAGAAGGAAACAAAATCGATAAGGGGGGCGGGCGCCCCCTGCCCGCCTCCCGCGTTTCTGGCACCTTTGAGTACAACTTGTCAGGCCGAAGCCAAACTTAATTATTTTTGTGTGAAGTGAACCCACTTACTTTAATACGTAACTGCTTCTCGAAGTCAGCCTGGTTCTTGATTTTGTGATATTGATGACCGATGATCACGCACTTAAGACAGACATGGACCTTACAATCCTCACAAAACATATCTTTGTTCTCTTGTTTGTGGATGCAGCACTTTTCGGATAGATGACCAATGCTGACCTTCCCGTTGATGATATCCTGTATTGGTACAATCTCGTGACCATCAAAGACTCTAAGATATTGATGACATTCCTGACACTTATCACAAATGTAGTTATTACAAGTACAGCAGAATAAGACGGCATCTTGCTTAAACTTGCAAGCAGTGCATTTTGGACTCATCTCAAGGACAGCGTTCATCCCTCCACACTTGGCGCGGTAATTGTCTACAAGTCCGTTGACAGTCACATCGGTGTGGAAATCATCGAAACGGTTCGCATATAGCTTGGTGATCTTCCTGCAGATAGGACAGATCATGTGATCGAGATCCTGGTGGGAAAGGTCATAGTTCTTGAGACATTTCCGACAGAAGGTGTGTCCGCATGAAGTCAAGATGGTTGCCTCGTCGAAGATATCAAGACATAGTGGACACGTCAGGTTGTGTGAAGAGCTTGGAGCTTTCTCTTCCTCAGTTTTCTCAGCCATTGCTACAAATATTATGATTTCTGGCTTGTTACAACCACCAGCTCATTCTACGTCTATATCCAATCGATATCCAATAAAACTCAAAAGTCTGGTCAGCTGATGTGTACTAGAAGCCAATACTCAGTTCATGCTAACTCCAGGAAGCTCCAACACCGGCGCCGGTGTTGGAGCTTCCTGGAGTTAAGTTCATGCAATCTGTCACTATATGCAATTACGTAGTAGACTTTACCAATATTCGACTCTACGCAACAAGTGCGTCCTAACTGCATGTAGTTCTGTACCAAGTTCTTACGTTGATTATATAAAATATGTGTCGAAAGAGGTACGCCTTACTTTGATCAAAAGTATTAATTCTCTATTCAAATGTGAACGTGAATACAAATAAGGTTATAATGGTAGAATCACACTTGAGAAGATCTACTGTGAATATATGCAGTTTGTGCATCCTATAAATAGCAGTGGGTTTTCCAACAGAGAGCGCTCGCAGCGTATAAGCACCTTTGGACTTTGTGGCGGTATTCATTATTAGTTCTATAGAGGGCGACTTGTTTATTAAAGTTTTTAGCGGTGGATATAATATTATGTTGGAGATTCACTCTAGTAGAATCTTTGAAGTTAGAGCATTCTATTTTTCTTCATTACTCTGTTTAGAAGGGTAAAGGATCAGGACTACACTTATATTATACCCCTTCTTTCTCCACTAATCTTCATTTATCTCCTTCTATATACATGTATATTTGTCAGTCAATAATTCAAATTCGTATAGATTGCTACGAGGCTACAGCCTTCCTTACAGTATATGATTTGTATGAACAAATATTTCACCACTTCCTCTCTTGTATAACAAATGTTATGACTAAGGCTTTAACCATGATAATGTGAATCATGTCTGTCTCAAGACCTAATAATGTAAACAGGAATATCAAATTGAATATGCTACTAACTATAGCCCGTATTGCCCTGAAATATGATTAATTTGAATTAATTATGCATTGACCCTACAACAAGTGTCCACGAATATTCAATAAACAAATGATTTTCTATCATCATTCTGTCGGATATGAAGTCTATCTATCTTTCTTCTTTTTCCTCTCTCTCTCTCTCTCTCTCTCTCTCTCACTCTCTTTCTCTCTCTCTCTCTGTCCCTGCATCTCTTTCTTCTCTCGCTATCTTTCTGTCTCTTTCTCCTATAAATATATGAATATTACCAAAGTCTATATTATGCAATTCCGTCGAAGAGTATCTTTTATCACCTCAATAACCAGGAAACAATTCAGTAACTCTTTTTTTAATAATCTGTAAAGTATGCTGGTCTTGAGATTTTAATTGGGTTATGCTTGTAGTCATAATAAAGAGATACATATTTCACACATGTCGATATTATATGAGACGGTTGAATATATCAGCCACAGATATCTCGTGTCAATCAGCAATATCGTGTGCATACGACACAATACTGTACATGTAATTATAGGATAGGTTTACAGCGTATACATACTAATTCATAATTGAAGCAAAGGAAAGGTAAGAGGAAAATACAAAATACGAACTTTGAGAGGTGATAACGTACTTTACACAACTTTATATACAACAGTAGAGAGACCAGGGCCACATCTTAAAAAGACTTTCGATAGATCCGAATCAATCACAAGTTTGCAGTCTCGTATCTCTTATGTCCATAATTGCAATTGATACCAATCGCCAATAACTTGCGATCAATCGCAACTCTTTCTAAGACGGGTCTCGGGAGTCTGTATCGAAAGCCGCCTCATTTTACCCATTAGAAATGTACTTTCTTTCTTCACCAAAAACATAAAGTATCAACATTTGTCATCGAGATGCAATAGACCAGTTCACGGTTAGCACATTACTGCAATGACCCCGAATATCCACAGATCTTCAAAACATGAAGAGGTCCTACTTTGTACATTTTGAAATAATCACTCCTACAGCGATGGAGGTGCTATATAAATAGCTTTTTCTTTCCCCTTTTCAAAGAATACTTCCACCTTTTCATATGATGAACATACCTCTCTTACCCAATTTATTTTTTCGACCGTTAAAAAATTCAGATGAAGATATTCAAAATTACTCATCACAAATTGGTAGTCTGTATAAATTGAATCGATTTGAGTCGAATTAAACTAAACTGAATTGAATCTAAGCGTTTTTTTTTAAACGACTGCCAAATTTACATGAAAAGTTCATAGCGAATTGCAGTAAACGATGACAAAGATTTCATAATTTTTTTACATTACTTAAGATGTTTAGTAAGAAACATAATTTAAAATAAACGGTTAAAATAGGCTGATTTTTTTGTTTATATATTTTTCTTTTCTTCATCATAGCAAACTAATCTGTCATGTTATCAATCTCCAGAGCATTCAATGTAATGGCATTCCATACAGATTTCAAAATGAACACGAAGGAATTTGTAATGAAAATGCATCATTATGTACACCATGGTCCTGTAAGGCTTTCAAAGAAATTCGATTTGATGTACTGGTCATGTTCAATGAAGCATAACTACAAAGAGTAAAATGATATTGAAAAAACAGTAATACCAATAACTTGACAGGATGACCCGTGAAAGCTGAAAAGCTTATTTACATTGGGGTCCTATTTATTACAACGTCTGGATGGAATTTTTCTTCATTTACAGATACAAAATAAACACAATACAATTCAATAATTATAAGCACAAACATAACAAAAGCTACTTTGAGAATAATAACATAAGGGAAAGACTAATATGAAGTTAATCAATATCTTATCAATTTTCAAGTTGTGCATTATGATATCATAGGACCCTTTTCCAGTAAATAGCTTTAGAGAAACGATTACACAATGCATGAAGTAGATGCATATTTTACATACAGTATTTACATACTCTTTCGATAGAGGAACGCTATTATTATATTGGAAATGTCAACTGTATGATGGCAATTAAAATCTATCGAGAGAAAGGGCATCATGTCAATCGTTTAGTTATTACATAATAAACAGTGGAGCAGGGGAACAGAGAAGTATACACACTGCAATAACGGTAATATAGAGTGCGAGGTGGATTACAGTGATACTTTGATAAAATACAACTTCTTGTAATAAGCAAACGCGAGCATGTCTGGAGAGAGGGAAACCAAGTAACCCCCCCAATCAACTATCAGATTAAGTGCATTGAACTCAACTCTCTCCTTCAGGTTCAGACCATCAAGTTCATACCGCCTGATCACCATTTGACTCTTACCATCAACACTCGCTACATACACCCTGTCCTGCTCATCCACGGCAGCATACAGGTAGACACCTTTGGGAGCTTGTAGAGACTTACCAGCATTCCCATCCCTGTCATAGACCGTCACCACGCTTGGATTGGAGAACAAACCTGTACTCGTGACGATCGAACCCGACCTGGTGGCAAATACCTGTCTCGTCTTGTTGTGTTTTGTTGGAACAGTGTGTTTGAGAGTGGATCCAGTCCGGTCATAGATGTAGAATCGGTCTCCATCGTCAGCAATGAGGATTTCATCTGATGGACTTCTATTTAGTGTAAGATAACCTAACATGGTATTAACGATGATGGTTGATTTTCTGGATCCATTGGGAGAATATATGTGTGCTTCGTTGCCACCCAACGTTATCGAGTCCCCTACTTTCTCCTGCCTGCTGACATCCTTGGTCGATATGCATAACGACCTGTCTTGTTGAAACACAAGATCATGAAACTTCATGCTACTTGGTATGTTTGCATATTGCTCCTGTTTACCAGCTGAATCAATGATATCTATACCATTTTCTGATCCATATACGATAGCCACACTGGCAACAGAGTACGGTGTCATACCCCACATCTGTCCCCGTAGATCTACACACTGAATGACTTGCAAACTGGGATCTGAGTCTGAGATCCTCCCGAGGTCCAGACGAGAATCATCTGCAGGCGTAAACCTCTTCTCCTGTGCTTGATTCGCAATGGCTGCCGCAGAAGTGTGATCAGTAGCCTCCTTCAGCATAACATTCAGCTCCTCACAGAGCAAGGTATGGGCAGACAGACTGTCTGTCTCAAGACGACCCAGTCTGTCATTAGCCACCAGTGTTATTGAACTACAAATATTCTTGATCCTCTGTCGATCCTTGGATTTCAAGATGTTGAGGTCGTCTTCGAAACTCCGCTTTACTATATCGATTTGCTCGATGAGATTTCGATGATTTTCTTCAAGCTCTTTAGCCTTGATGCTGTAGGCTTGACTGACATCATTAAGTAGTTTCTGCACGGCAGTGAATACTTCATGACGTTGTACTTCAACATTTTGAATGTTCTTCTCCAGTTCTGTCTTCTTAGCAGCACATCGCTGGACAAGGTTGTTCACCTAAACAAAGCGAATGATAGAGAAACGAGAAGGAAAAAAAAAATAGTAGAATAAGATGTATGCCAATTCCACCCTAGATGGTTTGCAAATTAAACACCGGATTTCGCGCGCGCCTCATATTTTACCAAAGTTAAACCATGACCCCCCCCCCCCATACTAAAAAAACCTAATTATGAGGACCGCGGATTTGAATACATTGTTTTTCAGCTTTCTTTTAAGTGAATACAACCCTGGTAATAAGTTAATTTCTATGAAGGCAGAAATATAAGATAACAAGATTGGAGATAGGCCAAATAGTAATAGTATTATGATTATAATAATAATAATCAGATGATAAGATTGATAAAATTATTAGTTTTAACAATTTAAAGTAATATAATAATAACATTAAGAATAACGATACTACTACTTCTATTACCAACTATGGTGATGATAATGATGATGATTTTCATTAACATCATTGCTATTACCATCATCATAATTACTATTCTATTTCTACTTATAATTATTTATTATTTATGATCGGTAAATGGCTTTTAGAAGCGCAACTTCGGTTAGCTTGCTTTGCTATCATTTCATCCTTCCATTTCACCCCTGCATGCCCTTACCTTCCTTCTGCATGTAAGCTATCATCTTTCCTCTGCTATATCCTACCTTTCATTCTACCTCTCTGCTGCCGTATGTACTCTGGCAAATACCATCTAAGCCCATGAGTCCATAATCGCCTCTCTACTAGCAACTCAAACTCCCACCTCCACGCTGGTGCCGGCTGGATAACTCGGGTCCGCTTTGTGGCCTGGGGAAACCGACGGGGGATGAGTTTGGGAAGGAAAACCCTAGCGTGAAACCAGCAAGAGTTCTCCTCTTGCTTTATTAGTGAATTCATTCACAATGTCAATAGAGAAGGAAAACTCATGACAGCTTTTAGATCAAAACCATACTGTAGGAGTTGCAACCACAGATATTATAAGCAAATGAAAAACTATGATGGCACAACCTAACAACACTAGGGTTAAAGTCCCTAACACAACATGTCCTGGACCAGGCATCGATTCCTTTGAATCTCATGACGGCTTGCCCTCAAAGCCTTATGGAAGGGGTAAGACTGATGATGGTGTCTGTAAAGGACGACCATTTTTAAGATGTAGAAAGACAGTAATTGTATCAACTATGAATGTGAGAACTATTAGGGAGCAAAGAAATAGAGAAGAGCTATCAACCAATTTAACAGCGCAGAACATTGATATTTTGGGAGTACAAGAACATCGAATAGTACATAATGAGCCTATCAGATATGAGAAAGTTAGCAGCAACATGCTTATAACATCATCTGCAAACAGAAGTTCAGTCGGAGCTGCAATAGGAGGTGTTGGATTACTACTAAGTCCCAGTGCATATGACTCCCTAGCTAGCATGAGATCACATTCTGACCGAATACTCGTCGCAAACTTTCAAGGAAACCCTGCAACTACAGTCATTACAACCTATTGCCCAACCAACGTAGCGAACGAGGATATCATTGAAGGACACTATGACAATTTAAGAAGAGCAATTGACTCCATTCCAGCACACAATGTTCTTCTTGTGGTAGGAGACTTCAATGCCAGAATTGGACCCGAGGATGCTAAATTTACCTTCCACGACACAACCAACAGAAATGGAAAGTACTTAGTGGACATGGCAGTTGAAAAGAACCTAGTTATAGAAAGTGGTCAGTACTGTAAGAAGAAAGGGAAATTGTGGACCTATATTAGCCCAGGTGGAAGTAAATGCCAACTGGACTATATACTAATAAGGAAAAAGTGGAGGAACAGCTTGAATAATGCCGAGGCGTATAGCACTTTTGCCAGTGTAGGATCCGACCATAGAATAGTATCTGCAAGAGTCCGTTTGAGCCTTCGAAAGAGCAAAACCTTGGCAAAAGGAAAACAGCATGATTGGAAACTTCTCAGCACTGACAATCACCTACAGAAGCTATACAGCATTGAAGTTCGCAACAGGTTCCAGCCCCTAGAGAAGGAGGAAGAATCAGCTACCGAGAGGTATGAGCGATTCATAACAGCGCATAAGGAGGCTACTGAGAAAGTTATCCCAGTGAAAAAGAAGACAAGAAAGTTGCATTTTCCCAACGATACACGTGTAATTAGGGCTAGAAATAAAATCAATAAAGCCTACATGGAGTACCAGAAAGATACAACTGATGACAATCGACAGATCTACAAGCAAGCCAAGCAGAACCTTGAGGAAGCATACAATGTAGTTATAGAAGAAGATCTTGATAGTAAACTAAAAGATGTGGAGATGGCGCATGCCAACAGTAAACATGGGCAGAGCTGGAGACTCATTAATGACATAACTGGAAGGAAAGCATCCCCGAAAGGGCAGTTAAAAGGAGACACACAGGAAGACAGGGTCATAAACTGGTTCAACCACTTCAAGAATCTTCTTGGAAGCCCTCCTGACATAGATGATGAGGATGAAGAAATTCTGCCTATACTAGAGAGTCTAAACATCAAGACAGGGCCATTTGATCTGAAAGAATATTCAAAGGCAATAAAGTCACTAGTAGAAGGGAAGAGCTTTGGGGAAGATGGCATACCACCAGAGGTTCTAAAAAGATGTGACCTTGATGAAATCATTCTGAGTTTCTGCAACAACGCTCTGATCAATGAAGAAAAGCCTCACCAATGGTCCATACTGAACATCGTACCAATACCAAAGTCTGGAGACCTGAGCCAAGGAGGAAACTATCGAGGAATCAGTCTAAGCTCCATCGTGGCCAAAACTTTCAATAGATTGATTTTGAACAGGATTAGACCTGTACTTGATAGTCACCTGAGAACCAACCAAAATGGATTCAGAGTTGGAAGGACCACAGTGGGACATATTTTGGCACTTCGCAGGCTTATAGAAGGAGTAAAAGAAAATCAACTCCCAGCTATTATCACATTTATTGACTTTCGCAAAGCCTTCGATACCATCCACAGAGGCAAGATGTTGAAGATCCTTACTGCATATGGCATACCGGAGCAACTGGTGAATGCTATTGGCAAGATGTACGAGGACACCAAAGCAAAAGTAATATCACCTGATGGAGAGACTGACCTCTTTGAAATTATGGCTGGTGTGCTTCAAGGTGACACGCTTGCACCTTACCTATTTGTAATAGTCCTCGATTATGCCTTGCGAACAGCTATAGACGGCCATGAAGAGGAACTTGGATTCCGACTGGAAAGAAGGAGAAGTAGGAGAGTTGGTCCGGAAATC
The DNA here is from genome assembly GCA_035222895.1 of Strongylocentrotus droebachiensis. Taxonomy (NCBI): domain Eukaryota; kingdom Metazoa; phylum Echinodermata; class Echinoidea; order Camarodonta; family Strongylocentrotidae; genus Strongylocentrotus; species Strongylocentrotus droebachiensis. The sequence goes on from JAVYIG010009023.1 coordinate 69,269, forward strand.
ATAACAGACCTAGATTTTGCCGATGACATAGCCCTGCTATCTGAGGAATTAGAGCAAGCCCAAAAACTCCTGAGCAGGGTGGAGACATCGGTAGGCAAGGTTGGGCTCCGGATGAATTCAAGCAAAACCAAGTTCATGTCACTCAATCACAGGGACATCATCACTATAAAGACAAATGATGAAATTCAGTTGGAGAATGTCCCTGATTTCAAGTACCTGGGAGCACTGATGGTGAGCACAGAAAAAGATGTGAAAGCTCGTAAGGCAGCAGCATGGAGAGCGTGTAGTAAGCTTGGAAGAATCTGGAAATCTTATCTTCACAAGCAGTTCAAACAACGTTTGTTTGTTGCTACAGTTGAATCTGTGCTGCTATACGGCTGCGAAGCATGGACAGTTACAACAAAGCTGGCGAAGGAATTAGATGGTTGCTACACCAGACTTCTTAGGACAGCATTCAACGTACACTGGAGTCAGCATATGACAAATAAGGAGCTGTATGGGAAACTACCAAAAGTATCAGAAAAGATCAGGGAAAGAAGACTACGTTTTGCAGGCCACAGCTGTAGGAAAACCAATGAACCAATATCTCAGCTACTACTCTGGAAACCAAAACATGGGAAGAGGAAACCTGGAAGACCTCATCTCACTTATACAGACCTACTCAAGAAGGACACGGGACTTGAACTGTCAGAGATAAAAGCAGCCATGCTGGACAGGAATGTGTGGAAGGCCATCACAGCTCGGGCAGTTGACCCGACTTAAGCAATTTATGAAAAATAAATTATTATCATCATCGTCATCCTAATGGTAGACACATTTTTTACAAGGATATTTTACTAATGTATAGCTATGAAATAAAGCTACGCTGTACTACCTGCAAATAGCCACCCCCTCCCCCCCCCCCTTCCTCAGCAAAAAAAAACCACCCTTTCTCTTTTCATACAAATGTTTCTTGGGGGGTAAAAGGACACTTTTTTTTTTAGGGGGGGGGGGGGGTCTCAACAAAATCGCAACGACTCAGCCGACCGCTGAATAAGCATTTTTTTTCAGGGGGGGATGCAGGGGGGATGATATCAGGGGGGGATGTTTGTACAGGCCATCCCCCCCTACTTCAAGCCAGGGGGGGATGCAGCCCCCCCACCCCCCCCCCCCTGGATTTACGCCCCTGCTTAAAACACAAGCAGATTTAAGATAATTTGAATAATGACATAACATACCTCATGCAAAAGTGCTACTATGATATTACGGATCATGTATAGCTCGACAGAAAGTTTACTATTGCGCCAAGAAGTAAAGCGACCGAGCTAAACATTTGTTTCTGTGAAATTGAAAAGTGTAATCAAGTAGTTTGAAACTCAACTGAAAATTCTAGTCTTCTTCAAAATAATGATTTGCATGTATGCGAGCAACAGAAAGAGCTTCATGTCTTGTGAGAGGGTGTGGCGGAAGTGTTGTCCCATCCATTTTTACTAGAGATAAGCATTGATCTTCACACCCTACCGGCTTCAAGACTAGACAGGGTTTGTACAACGATAAGACACATATTTTTGGTATTTGCGTCTATATACGCCGAGAAGCATATAGTTCGGGCCTTAGAGATGTTTAAGTATATGGACACCGTCCGGACGGCGGCTAGATTTGGCGGCTACGGCTGGCGCACATACGATGCGCAGTTTAGGCTGAGGCAAGCAAGAGAACCCACTAGATCATGGGCTGTCATTGATAGTGAATTGTGGCTCATGACTGCCACAGCACCATGCACGCATTCAACCCCCGCCTACTACGGCGATGCAATTCGTGAAAGCGACCCCTTCGGCCAGACAAATTATTAGTGTTTGTCCTTTTTGGATCTGCCAGTAGCACGATTTATTCACATTCTTTCAGAAAAGGCGCGGCCACATCAGCCGCTATGGCCGGTTTTGACGCAGGGGAAATTGAGAACACGGGGCGCTGGTCCTCGGACGCGCATAAGAGATATGTTCGTATTAATATGCTATTTGTTGCATAATTCATGATGTATTGTACCATATTACTTCTTTAATCATTTGAGTTTAAGGAAGTGTGTTAAGAAAAATTATCAGTTATTTGGGTAGACCTATATGTTTAAATAGTAAGTATAATTGACTCATGTTTATGCATGAGGCAGTTTTGAGGCAATGAGGCAATTTTGAAACGAATAAATCATAATCATCAACAACAACGAGCTGCCGGAAGTTTTTCTTTCATTCCTGTTGTAGGTTGCCAGTCAAGTACGATCCTGCTTATAGGCGATTCCATGATGCACTGGCTAGCCGCCTTCGCGCATTGTGAGGGAAAACAAGGTTTGGGGTCGTCAGCCAACGTCGTTTGGAGAGGAAGGAGGGGCCTTAAGTTAGGTCAAGTTATTAGACATGTCCAATGGGTGCTGCCTGGTATCCAGGTTTCCTCTCCGTCGCACATCGTTCTGCACGTGGGAACAAACGACGTCGGTCGAGCTAAGAAGCATGAATTGTTCTCTCTCTAGGATAACACGCTCGGACGGCTGCACGATGAAGTCTTCCCCAATGCCCTCATCATTTGGTCGGTTATATTGCCGCGTAGGACCTACAGCGGCTTCGGTAAAGACGAGCAGCCGAAATTGATAGGACGCGGCTAGCACTAAACAAGCACGCCAGGTACATATGCCGCAAGATTGGGGGCAGAGCATTGAATCATTTGGATATCAGGCACGAACAGCACGAGCTGTTTAGGAGGGACTGCATACATCTGAGACAGGAAATAATATTTTCCTACATAGCCTTATCCATGGGTTGATGGACATTGAATAGACTTTCGTCGAGTTTCTTGAAGTGGTTTTGATTTATTGAATTTTATTCATGAGCTTGGTCACATGTCGTGTCCATAATATGTGTTTTTAAGTTAATACCGTTTTCGGTTGAAAATTTATTCAAGTCATAATGAAAAATAGCTATCACGTTTGTTTCGGGTAATTGGTTAATTAATTAGCTCAAGCTTTGAAATTACAAAACTCGTACGTTATAGCAAAAGAGACTTATCAGGCTAGTGGTTTTTATTAAGATGTTAAGTTGATTTAATTAATGTATAGATATATATATATATATACAGTATATATTCCCCCATTTTGATGTTTAAAGGTAGTTATTAGGTTTCGGGTAATTGGTTTATTTAGCTCGAGCTTTAAAAGCATAAAACTTTTATGTAACGCGAAAGAGACTTATTAGGCTAATGGTTACTATTATTCATGTTAAGTTTACGTACATATATATACCCGGATTTTGATGCTGTGTATTTCAGTTAATGGAAATTACAAAGCGTTCTCATGAGCTTGGTCACAGTTGGGACCATGAACGCGTTTTTCATTGAAGACTGCTTTTGGTTTAAAATGAAAGGTAGTTATCTTGTTATTTTGATTAATTGGTTGATTTAGCTTAAGCTTTGAAATTTCAAAACGTGGGTATTGAAAAGATATTATGGTAATTGGTTGAATGCATTATGTTCAAGTTCAAGTTCGCGTACTTTGTACATATATATATATATAGCCGTTTTGTGGCTTTGTTTTATTTACCGATTATTGCAGAGTGTTTTCATGAGCTTAGTCACAGTCGTGGCCATAAATGTGCTTTTAACTTATAGTTTTTGGTTGGAAACGAAAGGTACATGTAGTTATCACGTTATTTTGGCTAATTGGTTGGATTCAATATGTTCACGTTCAAGTTCGTGTACTTAGTTCATATATATATATAGCCGTTCGTGGCTTTGTTTTACTATACTTACTGTTATTGCAGAGTGCTTTCATGAGCATAGTCACAGTCGAGGTCATAAAGGTGTTTTTAATTTATTGTTTTTGGTTGAAAACGAAAGGTGGTTATCACGTTATTTTGGTTAGTTGGTTGATTTAGCTCAAGCTTCGAAATCGCACAACGTTGGTATTGAAATGAAATTAAGGTAATTGGTTGAATTCAATAGGTTCAAGTTCGTGTTCGCGTTTAAAACGCGTAGTGAAACGAAAGTAACCCATTAGAATTTAGGGTGAAATTAATATGTCAGTTTATATGCGTACATTACGCGATAAAAATATATACGCTCAGTGGCGGCGGGCGGTGCCCGTGTGGCGGAAATTGGCATTTTTGCCTCTTCGCATATATATATGTGTATGTGTATATATGTTAATATATACATATAAAGGTTATTATGTGTATTACACACTGCTGCAGAATACCTCATGGGAAGGTTGTGTTTTGGAGAATATGAATTGGATTATTTTAATTGGCCATTGTATCTTGCAGAGCTCAATATTTATTGGTTTCCGGTAAGGGCCCCGATGATAACAGGTATCCTGTCGTTTATTTATAACATGTACCCGCCTGTAAAGTAGGCATCTGTTCGCCTGTTTAATGCAGTGGAACTGTGTGTCTTCTTTGTATGCAGAGGGGTGTTATACGTATAGCCCACTTTGTGGTACTCACAGTTAAATTCCATATGAGAAGGTAAACTCTGTTCGCCCTCTTTAATGAGGAAACAGTGTCGCCTTTTTACGGGCTGTGGGGGGTTGTACACAAGTTCTCGTCTGTTGGTGGCCCCGATGCAGAGAGTACTTTGGATTGGACATGCCGGCTCCATCCAGTTTTTCAGAGCTCAATATTTATTGGTTTCCGTGGGGGCCCCGATGATATTTATAACATGTACCCGCCTGTAAAGTAGGCATCTGTTCGCCTGTTTAATGCAGTGGAACTGTGTGTCTTCTTTGTATGCAGAGGGGGGTTATACGTATAGCCCACTGTGTGGTACTCACAGTTAAATTCCATATGAGAAGGTAAACTCTGTTCGCCCTCTTTAATGAGGAAACAGTGTCGCCTTTTTACGGGCTGTGGGGGGTTGTACACAAGTTCTCGTCTGTTGGTGGCCCCGATGCAGAGAGTACTATGGATTGGACATGCCGGCTCCATCCAGTTTTTCATGTGCAGATACTTGTATAAATTGATCAAAAGATTCGAAAATGATACCCGGGTCCTTCCCTGGGGCGGATTGGAGCAGTGTAACGTTTAAGTAAAAGTATTTTATATTCAGTTGGGAAAGTTTGTGTCGTAGTTGTTATTATTGTCATGATGTTGATATTCAGGGTAACAAGATTCCATCCTCTATTAAATCTCAAGTACCCGCAAAAACGCATCCCGTTTCATTTGTTACTGTGAATGTAATTATGCTTACACTTCTTTCTATATTTTGTAATGGACGGTACCGACCCAAAACTAGGTATTGGAATTAGTAAATTCTACATTTCAGTCCTAATCTACTGTTAGGGCTTTGCTACAAAATATTTATTGTCAAGGGAGGGGGGGGGGGGGGATTTCATTTTTTTTGGTATTTACATCCTTTCTTGCAGTGTCTTTGTTGTAGACATGGTTTAGAAACATAATTAATCCTGAGGGGGGGGGGGAATGTTGTTTGCAGGATGCAAGGATGCAACTGTCAGAGCCTTTGTAATGTTATTATAATGCAATGGATTAATGAACCTTTCCTTTTTTTCCCAAAGCCAGGCCACCCCCCTCTCCCCCCCCCCCCACTTGAATTATTGTATCAGCCGCCTCTGCCTCCCCCCCCTCCCCGCTTCCGACGCATATAATACCGAAAAAAACGACATTTACCTTTAGCCGTAACTCCTGCTCGAAGTCAGGCTGATTCTTGATTTTGTGATGTTGATGACCGACTATCACGCACTTGTAACAGACATGGACTTTACAATCCTCACAAAACATATCTTTGTTCTCTTGTTTGTGGATGCAGCACTTCTCAGAAAGATGACCAATGCTGACCTTTCCGCTGATGATATCCTGTATGGATACAATCTCGTGACCTTTAAAGACGACGGTAAGACCTTGATGACAATCCAGACAGTTATCGCACATGTAGTTATTACATGTACAGCAGAATGAGACGGCATCTTGCTGAACCATGCAAGTAGTGCATTTTGGACGCATCTCAAGAACAGCGTTCATCCCTCCACACTCGGCGTGGTAATTGTGTACAAGTCCGTTGACAGTCACATTGGTGAGGAAATCAGCAACACGGTTCGCAGACAACTTGGTGATCTTCCTGCAGAGAGGACAGATCATGTGATCAAGATCCTGATGGGACAGGTCATAGTTCTTGAGACATTTCCGACAGAAGGTGTGTCCGCATGAAGTCAGGATAGTTGCCTCGTCGAAGATATCAAGACATAGTGGACACGTCAGGTTCTCTAAAGATCTTGGAGCTTTCTCTTCCTCAGTTTTCGCAGCCATTGCTACAAATATTATGATTTCTGGCTTATTACAAACACGAGCTCATTCTGCGTCTATATCCAATTTATGTCCAATAAAACGTAAAAGTCTGATCAGCTGATGTGTGCTAGAAGCCAATACTCAGTTCATGCAAGCTCTCACTATATGCAGTAACGTAGTAGACTTTACCAATATTCGACTCTACGCAACAAGTGCGTCCTAACTGCATGCAGTTCTGTACCCAGTTCTAACGTTGATTAAAATATGTGTCAAAAGAGGTGCGCCTAAATTTGATCAAAAGTATGCATTCTCTATTCAAATATTTAACTGAATACAAAGTAGGTTATAAAGGGAAAATCACTCTTGAGTAGATCTTGTGTAAATATATTGCAGTTTGTGCATCCTATAAATAGCAGTGGGTTTTCCCACAGAGATCGCTCGCAGCGTAGAAGCACCTTTGGACTTTATGGCGGTATTCATCATTGTTTCGATAGGGGGCGTCTTATTTAGGTTTTCAGCGGTGGATATAATATAACGTTGGAGATTCACTCTAGAATCCTCGATGCTAGAGCATTTTGATTTTTCTTCATTACTCTGTTTAGAAGGGTAAAGGATTAGAACTACACTTATATTTCACCCCTTCTTTCTCCACTATTCTTCATTTATCTCCTTCCACTTCTCTCTTTCTATGTACATGTATATTGTCAGTCAATAATTCAAATTCTTGTGTATAGATTGCTACGAGGCTCCCTTCCTTACAGTATATGATTTGTATGATAAAATATTTCACCACTTCCTCTCTTGTATAACGAATCTTATGACTAAGGCTTTAACCATGATAATGTGAATCATGTCTGTCTCAAGAGCTTATAATGTAAACAGGGATATCAAATTGAATATGCTACTAACTATAGCCCGTATTGCCCTGAATTATGATTTATTTGAAATAATAATGCATTGACCCTACAACAAGTGTCCACGAATATTCAATAAACAAATGATTTTCTCTCATCATTCTGTCGGATATAAAGTCTATCTATCTTTCTTCTTTTTCCTCTCTCTCTCTCTCTCTCTCTCTCCCTATACCTCTTTCTTCTCTCGCTGTCTTTCTGTCTCTTTCTCCTATAAATATATGAATATTACCAAAGTCTATATTATGCTATTCCGTCGAAGAGTATCTTTTATCACCTCAATAACCAGGAAACAATTCAGTCACTCTTTTTATAATCTTTAAAATATGCTGCTCTTGAGATATTAATTGGGTTATGCTTGTAGTCATAATGAAGGGATACATTTCACACATGTTGATATTATATGAGACGGTTCACGGTAGATTATCAGCCGCATCTATGCAGTTTTAATCACAAATACCGTGTGCATAAAGACCAAAGAATGTACATCTAATCATAGGACAGGTTTACATCGTATACATACTAATTTATAATTGAAACAAAAGAAAGGTAAGAGGAAAATACAAAACACGAACTTTGAGACGTGACAAACGTATTTTACAAAACGGTAAAGAGACCAGGGCCCCATCTTAAAAAGGGTTTTGATTGATCCGAATCAATCACAAGTTTGCAGTCTCGTATCTCTTATGTACATCATTGCAATTGATACCAATCGCCAATAAGTTGCGATCAATCGAAACTCTTTTTAAGACGGGCTTTGGGAGTCCATATCGAAAGCCGCCTCATTTTACCCATTAGAATGTACTTTCTTTCTTCACTAAAAACATAAAGTACCAATATTTTTAATCGATAAACGGTTATCCAAAAAAAAAAAAAGAAGAAAAAGATAAAGAACATTGTCCCAGAGTCAGGTCGATTTAGCATGCAAGGAATTTCTTCGATGTCATCTTCTTACAACCATATCAACTGGTACGTAATTTTCTGACGATGGGGAAACATTAAAATGGTGTTTTCTCCAGATTCATCCGTGGGTTCGCCATGCATGTCTACTAGCATGACCAAATGTAGGTTTATACATAGTAGGTCCATAGTTTAATATCCTCATCATTTCTACAAATTTATCATATGATGAACATAACTCTCTTTTTAATACCCAATTAGTTTTTTCGACCGTTATAAAATTCAGATGAAGATATTAAAAATGATTCATCCCAAATTGATAGTCTGTAGAGATTGAACTGATTTGAGTCGAATTCAACTAATAAAACTGAATTGATTTGAAGCGGGTTTTTTTAAACGACTGCCGAATTTACATGAAAAGTTCATAGCGAATTGCAGTAAACGATGATAAAGATTTCATAATATCCTTACATTACTTAGGATGTTTAGTAAGAAACATAATTTAAAATAAACGGTTAAAATAGGCTGATTTTGGGGTTAATATATTGTTCTTTTCTTCATCATAGCAAACTAATCTGTCATGTTATCAATCTCCAGAGCATTCAATTTAATGGCATTCCATACAGATTGCAAAATGAACACGAAGGAATTTGTAATGAAAATGCATCAATATTTACACCATGGTCCTGTAAGGCTTTCAAAGAAATTCGATTTGATGTACTGGTCATGTTCAATGTAGCATAACTACAAAGAGTAAAATGATATTATAAAATGAAAACAAAACAGTAATACAAATAACTTGACAGGATGACCCGTAAAAGCTTGTTTACATTGGGGTCCTATTTATTACAACGTCTGGATGGATTATTTCTTCATTTAAAGATACAAAATAAACACAATAACATTCAAGAATTATAAGCACAAACATAACAAAACCTACTTTGAGAATAATAACATAAGGGAAAGACTAATATGAAGTTATTCAATATCTTACCAATGTTCAAGTTGTGCATTATGATATCATAGCACCCTTTTCCAGTAAATAGCTTAGAGAAACGATTACACAATGCATGAAGTAGATGCATATGTTACGTACAGTGTACATACTATTTCGATAGAGAAACGTTATCATTATATTGGATAATGCCTACTGTATACAGGCAATTAAAATTTATCGAGAGAAAGGGCATCATGTCATTCGTTTAGTTATTACATAATAAACAATGTAGGAGAGGAGCAGAGAGGTTTACACACTCCAATAACGGTAATAAAGAGTGTGAGGTGGATTACAGTGATACTTTGATAAAATACAACTTCTTGCAACAAGCAAACGCGAGCATGTCTGGAGAGATGGAAACCAAGTAGCACCAATCTTCGTCAAGCGTCAGATTAAGCGCATTGAACGCAACTCTTTCCTTCAGGTTCAAACCATCAAGATCATAGAGCCTGATCACCACGTTACCATTCTTAAGATCAACACTCGCTACATACACCCTGTCCTGCTCATCCACGGCAGCATACAGATAGACATCGTCTGGAACTTCTAGAGACTTACCAGCATTCCCAGCCCTGTCATAGACCGTCACCACGCTTGGCATGGCGTAACTACACGAACTCGTGACGATCAAACCCGACCGTGTGGCAGATACCTGGATCGTCTTGTTGTGTTTTGTCGGAACAGTGTGTTTGAGAGTGGATCCAGTCGGGTCATAGATGTAGACTTTCTTCTCATTGTTAGCGATGAGGATTTCATCTGATGGACTTCTGTTTAATCTGATATTATAGGAAGTGCTATTCACGTGGATAGTTGATTTCCTGGGGCCATTGGGAGAATATATGTGTGCTTCTGTGCAACCCGTCGATATGCATAACGACCTGTCTTGTTGAAACACAAGATCATAACACTTCATGTTACTTGGTATGTTTGCATACTGCCCCTTTGTACCAGCTGAATCAATAATATCTATACCATGTGTATCATAATATCCGATAGCTACACTGTCATCAGAGTACTGGGTCATACCCCACATCTGCCCCCGTAGATTTACACACTGAATGACTTGCACATTTGGATCTGAGTCTGAGATGCTCCCGAGGTCGAGACGAGTATAATCTGCAGGCTTGAACCTCTTCTCCTGTGCTTTCTTCGTAATGGCTGCCGCAGAAGTGTGATCAGTAGCCTCCTTCAGCATGGCATCCAGCTCCTCACAGAGCAAGGTATGAGCAGACAGACTGTCTGTCTCAAGACGACCCAGTCTGTCATTAGCTACCAGTGTTATTGAACTACACATACTCTTGATCCTCTGTCGATCCTTGGATTTCAAGACGTTGAGTTCGTCATCGAAACTCCGCTTTACTGCATCGATTTGCTCGATGATATTTCGATGATTTTCTTCAAGCTCTTTGGCCTTGATGCTGTAGGCTTGATTGACTTCATTCAGTAGTTTCTGCACGGCAGTGAATACTTCATGACGTTGCACTTCCACATTCTGAATGTTCTTCTCCAGTTCTGATTTCTTAGTGGCACATCGCTGGACTAGGTCGTTCACCTAAACAAAATGAATAATAGAGAAACGAGAATATTTTGATGAGTTTGGTTTGGAAATTTAACACCGGATTTTGCGTGCGCCTGATTTTTCACAAGAGTTAGAACCACGACCCCCCCCCCCCCCCATAATCATAAATCATAATTATAAAGGCAGCGGATTCGAATACATTGTTTTTCAGCATCCTTAAAAGGGAATACAGCCCTTGTAATAAGTTCATTTCTATGAAAGCAGAAATAAAAAGAATGGTTGTGTTTTGTTGGAACAGTGTGTTTGAGAGTGGATCCAGTGGCGTCATATAGATAAAGACTCTCTTCTCAGTGTGACATATGAGGATTTCTTCTAATGAACTTCTGTTTAGTCTGAAAAAAAAGCCAATTCTATTCAGACACGTCGAAGGTTGATTTCCTGGATTCCTAGCTTGTAATAAGTTAATTTCTATGGAGGCAGAAATATAAGATAAAAAAATGGAGGCCAAATAGTAATAGTTTTATGATAATAATAATAATTGTGATGAAAAGATTGATGAAATTATTAGAACTATAAACAATTGAAAGTAATAAAATAATAAGAAGAAGAATAATGATACTACTACTTCTATTATACCGACTATGGTGATGATAATGATGATGATGATGATTTTCATTAACATCATTACTATTACCATCGTCATAATTACTATTCTCATTCTACTTATCATTATTATTATTATTATTTACTATTCATGAAAAATAAATTATTATCATCATCGTCATCATAGTGGTAGACAAAGACAAATATTTCTGTATTTTTACTTTGATGCAAAGTGCTTATGAAAATATAACAATTGCTATAGGCACTTTTAGTACGAATACAAAGTAATGGAGTTTCACTGATTCCTTAAATTTATCTAAACGATTTTTTCTCGGGTTTTGTTTTTTCAGTTCGAAAATGGCATACGTGCCCCTATCACCCCTTTACATGGTAAACCACAACATGGAGGAGGTAACGAAGAGAGAGAGGGAGAGAGATTGATTGAGAGAAACCGAAAAAACAGGGAGGGAAGAAAGATATATAATTATGTATCGATTGCTCCGATTTTTATCAAGCCTTTACTTTTGGGATCCCACCCATTTATTTGTATTCTTTTTTTAATATTATATGCTTTGTATATTCGATTTTAAATGGTTGAAAAATAAGCTGAACCGAACAGAATTAAAATGAAGATGATGCTACATAATTATATTGTACCCCTTCGAACCTTACAGGCGCGCCGGAACCGTTCCAATATTAGAGGGGGAGGCAAACACTCTAGATTTGGTACAATTTTTTTCCATTTTTTTTTCTTTTTTTTTCTACTAAATAAATAGCTTTGAAATGTAGCTATACGCTTACTACCTTCAAATAGCCCACCTACCTCGTAAGCAACAAGCATCATTTCTTCTTTTATACACAATTTCTTTGATATTCATAAAGAATAGTGTTCTGAATGTTCAACAAAAGAAAGAGAAAAAGACATCGCATTCCTTTTTTCTTCTTGTAGTATTGACATTTTTAACCATGTGTTTTAAAACACAGAGGCAGATTTAAGATATTGCAAATTGAAGCATATTTAAAGTTGTTATTTCAATAAAGACATAACATACCTCATGTAAAAGTGTTTTTATAATATTAAGGATCATATATCTCGGCATAAAGTTTACTGTTACGCGAGGAGGTGTAGCGACCGAGCGAAACAATTGATTCTGTGAAATTGAAAAGTGTAATCAAGTATAGTTTGAAATACCACGGAAAACAAACTCATTTTCACTGGCTGCCCGCCGTAGCAACAAACAACAAACTCCGTTTCGTTGACGACCAGCCATGCATGCAGTTTTTTGTCTTCTTTGTTGTTAGGGCAGACAGCCATGTGAAAACGAATTCGTTTAATAACATTATGGAAATGCAAGCATTATTTTAAACAAACAGAACGTTGTTATTCCTGGCACATTTTTTCTAATTGGGGTGTCATATAAAAGGGCAAAATGAACCTTTTGGAAATGTGATTTTCTCTTTGAAATTCAGATACTGTCCGCCAAAAAGCATCAAATGAAAGAGGAAGATCTAAGCTTTACAAATATGTGTGATTTATTATTCATAATTGTGATTAAGTTATGATAAAACATCGATAATTCTCGGTTTCGTTTTTTCTGAACGGACGCACTGTATTTTAGACATGGTTTAGAAACTTAATTAACCCTGAGTGGGGAAATGTTGATTGCAGGATGCTGACAATTTAACTTTCAGAGCATTTGTAATGTTATTATAATGCAAGGAATTAAACCAATCTTCTTCTTTTTTCGAAAGCGAGGCCCCCCCCCCCCCCCCCTCTCGGATACATGACCAATGCTGACCTTCCCGTTGATGATATCCTGTATGGATACAATTTCGTGACCTTCAAATACGATTTTAAGATGTTGATGACAATCCAGACATTTATCACACATGTAGTTATTACATGTACAGCAGAATGAGACAGCATCTTGCTGAAAGATGCAAGCAGTGCATTTTGGACGCATTTCAAGGACAGCGTTCATCCCTCCCACACTCGGCGTGGTAATTGTCTACAAGTCCGTTGACAGTCACATTGGTGAGGAAACCATCGACACGGTTTTATTTCTAATAATAATTAACACTTTGAAAGGCCACATAGGTTAATCAGAACAACTTTCTGGTAGTAAATTTGAAGCAACGACTTGTCTTTTTACTTGATTATATATGTACTTCTTGTTTCGTTTTTTATCCTTGCCAAGCACAATCTTTTAGTGATTTATTGTTCATTAATTTCAGACTTTTAGTCAACTTCAATGAGCACAGCTGCTTATAACCTTTTAATGAATGATGTCAATTTTCCTAGTATTGCTTTGCTCTTTAACCATCTTTTCTTTAAACAACTCTAGCTAAAGGTCAGTCAATCTAAATTTAGGAATTCATTCTTGATATCGATTAAAGAGATAAATAG